>SNQJ01S0109451.1:13060-27156 GCA_010110895.2 Picea sitchensis
GAGGGTGCACCACGTACATATTGTGTTGTGTGTGTGATTGATGCTTTGATCTATGTCACTATTATATTGTTATTTGCATTGTTGTATTAGATCAGATCTATAACTGTGCAGGGTATATATAGCTTGGTGAGTGATATATGAATGCTTCCTTGTTGTTGTATTAGATCCACTTGATATTCCCCTGGTTGTAGACATCTCTGTCCTGCAACCCCCCTCTTAGCTGCTTCGGGTGAGACTGCATCTACTTCGCAGGTGTTGCCAAAAGGGCCAGTAGATTGGGCTTGTTGGTGCGCTCTTCAAGTGAACCCTGGGTCTGCCCCTGTTCCAACAACAACACAGATCTTGGACTTTGCGGCATGTATATTTCGACAGTACAATAGGATCTGAGGTAACATCTACGCAACCATTAATACCTGGAATGAGAATTACAATGAAAATGAAGAGGTGAACCTCTATTGGATTCTCATTCCAGGGATGATCATATGGGAAATATGGAAAGAAAGAAACCAATGCATATTTAGGAATGAAAGTTGGCCTGAAGGGAAACTCAAGGAAACAATAATCTCTCGGATAAGAGAAACGATGCAGAGCTGTGACTTCCAAACTGTAAGAGTCCAACTCGCAGGCCATGACTCCCAAGTCCTAGAATCTTTCCACTTAAAATATGGGTGCAACCTCACTCAAGTAAGGTGTCTACCGCAACTCCAAATAGGTGAGCGCAACTGGAATCCCCCTCCAGCAGGGTCCCTCAAGTTGAATTTCGACGCGGAGACAAAAGGAAACCCAGGTATGATAGGAATGGGAGGGGTAATCAAGGATAATGATGGTAACATAATTTGGTTGTATGCTGGGAGTATGGGAAATTAAACCAACAACGCAGCGGAATTCAGAGCCCTGGAGATCGACCATGAGATTATAAGCCGTGAAAGGATGAAAAATACCATTGTGGAAGGTGACTCCAAACTAGTTATAAACATAGTGAAGAGACTCCAAAATGGCACCAGATTGGGCAAGATTCATAGGCACTTGCGCTTGGCACACTCCATGTAAAAAATCCAGGAGCATCTGCAAACAATGAAACATAGTGGAGTTTCATTGGGTACACAAGTCAATGAATGGACTAGCGGATATAATCACTAACAAGGGGGTTAGCAAGGAAGGACCAGAGCTAGACACTACCTGGAGTAACATCTCGAATGGGCAGTTTAGAATAGACTGCATCCAACTAGCGAAAAAGGACCATGACGACAACCAAAGTATGAAAGGCCACATCAAGGAGGGAGGCGCAAGGCCAACTGGTAGGCATGAAGGATCCAGTCAGAATATGACTACCCAACACTCAAACACAAGTTACAATGCAGACTCATAACACACAACAGATGGGGGTACGACACCAAGGTCTTGTCAATAGGAATAAGTACATAGGTAGATCATGGGAAAGTATATATGACTTTCAGCAGGCCACAAACAATGATGGGCAAAAGATAGTACCATGGACCAGTATGGATACACCTTACCCAAGCTCAGGTAAGGGGAGTAGAATAGTTATTTGTACAATGAGCAGGAGTAAGGGCTGACATAGGGTTTACGGCCGGGCCATCATGATCACACATACCAAGACAAGGAAAAAGGAAGGGAAGGATCACTTATATAGGCATACCGTGATTGCTAGGACGAGCCCACAACTGGGGAAATCCCATAAGAGAAGAGGCACCATGAATAGCTACAGACAAGAAAAGCGCAACTGCAGGAGCTACCACAAAAACAAGGGCTATGTAGATAGGAATAGGAGGAGAAACCAAGGAAAAAACTACCACAAACTAGCCGAGATGGTACGTATGAAGAGAATGCACAACAAGACAAGCCCCTAGGGGAAAGAACCTTCGACAAGTCCTCGGAGGATTACAAGGATGGAACAAGCGGCCAGAGATGCCAATAGTACCTTTCATACGCTTGTTGAACTAGAAGGAAAAGAAACTATCACCAGATGGGAGAAAGAAATCAATGCTAAATGCAAGGGTAAATCTTGGGAAAAACTGATTCAGGAAGCAGACTGGATAATGAACCCAGGGCCCATGCAGCCCAGAGAAACCCTCTACCACAAAACGGTGGAGATGGCATGGCGAACAAATATGTTAATAGGAAAGGTGAGCTCTGAAAGGAAATATGCCAGCCAAAAGGATAACAAGGACCACAAAAAACTACTAACAAAGATCCTGAGTTGCCTCAACAACCTGGAAGCCAGAACAAGAAGGCTAGCTAAGGACTAGAGGGACCAAAAGGAGAATATGAAGTGAGTGGTAGCCCAATTCCACCTATACTTGCGCTATGTCCATCACATGTACATCATGCCAGTGAACGGGAATGGAGCACCAACCCATATAAATAATACTCGTATGGTGGTCTAGAAGGAAGAGAACAAGGACAGGGAGGATGAAGGAAAGAAACACATTATCATCTTGGACTAGCACCTGTTCAGCCAATGGTCAATTGATGTTGCTCAACAAAGGGTCAACCTCAATTTATGTGTTTTTTTTGTGTCTTTTTACATATATGACTTTGTTTAGTTTTTCAAAATTAGATATGGTAGGACTGGGCCAGTTTCCCAAGGTGGTGGTCCAGTCATACCCCTCTGCTATCGCAGAAAACACAACTTCGGAACCCCTGGTCTGGTTTCCCTTTGGGAAGACCAGGAAGTCCCACTTTTTGTATCATAATCTCTTTTAGTAATACATAAACCTATACTCACTTACAAAAAAAAAAAAACCTTCCTGTTGTAGATATCTATCTAGTCTAGAGTACCATGCTCTAGGAGCCTTTTTTAGACCATACAAGGCCTTGCTCAATCTGCACACATAATATTTTTTCTCTGACAACTGAAATCCTTCTGGTTGTTCAATGCATACTTCTTCTTCAAGTTCACCATTCAGAAAGGTTGATTTCACATCCATCTGACACATTTTAATATTCTTGGAGCATGCATAAGCTAATATCAATCAAATTTCTTCCATTCTGGCAACTGGGGCGAATGTCTCTTCAAATTCAATCCCTTCAACTTGTGTGTATCCTTTATATACCAATATAGCTTTGTTCCTTATAACCTGTCGATCTTCATTCAATTTTTTTTATGAAAACCCACTTTCTGCCAATCACATTCTTGTACCTTTGTCTTGGAACCAATTCCCAAGTGTCATTCTTCTCTATTTGATCCAATTCTTCATTCATGGCATTTTTCCAGAATTCATCCTTGCTAGCCTCTTCAAAACTATTTGGTTCAATTGTAGATAATATTGCTAGGTGCAATTGGTATGGTGATCAAATTCTTTTTCTAGTCTCAACTCATGCATCCTTGTTTATGATAATCTGATTTGAAGGGTGATTCTTCTATACTTGTTTTCTAGGTGTCTTTGGAGGAACTTACTGAACTTTCTATTCTACTTCTATTTGATATTATTCATCTCCCCCTTCTACTTCTTCTTCATCATTTTCTTCTTCTTCGTAAACCTGTTCCATTGGTTCATTTTCTTCTTCCTTTAATTTTCGTCCACCTGTTTCCTCATCTGTTACATTGATGCTTTCCACAACTTTGTTGAGCCTTAGATTGTAACACTTGTATGCTTTCATTTTACTTGAGTAACCGATAATTACGCCTTTGTCCACACGAGATTCAAACTTTCCCATGCTTCCATCTTCTATTTTGATGTAGAATTTGCTTCCGAGCACTCTGAAGTGTTTCACATTTGATGGTATTCCTTTCCATAGCTCATAGGGAGTTTTTTCACTGTTGTTTCTTAGAATTACTCTTTTTTGAATGTGAATTGTTGTATTCACTTCATGTGTCCAAAAAACATCTGTCAATTTAGAATCCATTAACATTGTTCGAGCCATTTCCTGTATTGTCTTGTTCTTTCTTTGAATAACTCCATTTTGTTGAGCCGTCCTAGCAACGGAGAATTTATTTTTTATTCCATAATTGCTGCAGAAATCCATAAATTCCTTCGAAGTAAACTCTCCTCCTTTATCATATATCAAACATTTTGTTTTTGAATCCATTTCATTTTCAACCATTTTCTTGTAAACCTTGAAGTTTTCAAATGATTCTGACTTATTCCTAGGAAATCAAACTGCAGTCATTCTTTTATAATCATCAACTAATAACATAAATTATTTCTCACCTTTTAAATCCTTTTTTCTAGTTGGTCCAACTAGATCAGTATGCACAATTTCTAGTGGTATTTTCATTGATTATTCCTTTGATTTGAACCTGGTCTTTATTTTCTTTCCTCGTTGAAAATGATTGCATACTGTGTTTGTTGGTTTCATTATCTATCAAGTTTCTTTGATTGTTTCCTTTTTGCAGACTTTGACGAGATTATCTAAGTTTATGTGACCCATTCTTCTGTGCCATATCTAACCTTCATCTTCCTTTCCTAGACAAAACTTTTCATTTCCAATTTTACTTAATACATATATGTTTCTTGAAGTTCTTGTAGCTGTTGCAATCAATTTTCCTGAACCTGATTTTCTTATCTCTCACTTCTATGAATCAAACATAAGTTTATGATCTTGGTCACACATTTGACTTACACTTAGAATATTATGTTTCATATCTTCCACTAGTAGAACATTTTCTTCCTTGGTATTCTTGTTTCCAATTCTGACTGTGCCTTTTCCAATGATTCTCGTTGAGTCATCATTTCCAAAAGAGATTGATCCATCTCTTTCCTTTCTTAAGGTAAGAAACTTGTCTTCATCACTTGTCCTGTGTTTTGAACAACCACTGTCAACATGCCAACCACGTTTATTGTGTTTATCCTATAGAGTGATGTGCATTCTTCATTATTAAACTGATCCTTCTTTCTTATCCATATTCTTTATTGAGTTTCTTGTCTGTGACTATTTCTATTTTGTTGTGATTCTCTAGGAGGGACTATAATTATACAATCTTTCCCATGTATCCAAATTTGTTGCATTTGTAGCATTCCACTCCAGTTCTCAATGATTAAAACATGTTGTAGCTTCTTCTTTATGTTTCATTAGGCCTTATTGGACAACCATATTTTTCATGAATTTCAAGTTCGTTTCTGTTCTTGCTATTAGCTCTACAATTTACAGCTTTATGTCAAAAACTATTACATGCATAACATAAACCAAGAAAGATAGTTTGACTATCTCTGATTTTGAAATCTAACTCTTCTAGGTGGAGGAGTGTCCCTGTGATCTTCCCTGTAAAACTTCTTGTCTGCTCTAACTATTTCTGCATAGCTTCTTGTTTGTGTTTCTTTATCTGTGGTTTTGGATCTTGAGCATATTTCTGTCTGATTGTATCCTAGCCCAGAATAGTCATGATGTGGCATTTGATTGTTGATAATATTATCCAAAACCTTTGAACTTCTCTACATATTCTTCTGTTGAAGTTCTCTTCTCAATGTAACAACCCCTGCTTCCAAATTTCCAATGATTCTGTCTTTTTGTTCTAGTTGTTCTTTGAATTCTTCTTCGATTCTTTTGACTTCTTCTATTTGAACCTTTAATTTAGTGATAATCTATTCTAGTTCTTCAGAGTTTGAATTTTGAATGTATTCATTCTTGCCTAGTTCTTCTTGAAGTTTCTTCTTTTTCTTCTTTTCTCTTTTTATAACTTCTATAACACTCAACAGTTCTTCTCTATAGTCAAAATCTTCTTCTTTATACTCATGTTCGGTGTCTTGTTTATCAAAGTGTTCTATTTCCATGAATATAAATCTTTTCACTTTCACTGATTTCATCTTCGTTTGATGAGGAGCAATCTTCTTTGGTGAATTTTTTTTTTCTTGAAGACTTTATTTTTGGTTTTTTTGCCTTTATATGCCTGTTTGTTGTTTGAATCATCATCTTCATGTCTTTTATTTTTCTTGTGAGGAAATTTGTTAGAAAAATGACCAATACTATCACAGTTACAACAAATCAATAGAAGCTTCCTTTTATATCTATCGTTGGTTCCCTTTTTCAATCTTATGACAAAGTTGGCCACTTCTTCATCATCTTCCGAGATGTCACTGTTGCTTCTATATTCTTTTTCCTTCTTCTTTCCCTTTTCCTTTGACCTTTTGGATAATTTGAATGCTACTTCTTTTATACCTGGATTTTCCTGTTCAGTTATCATTTCATAAGTTGTGAATATTCCATGTAGTTGATCCATTCTTATTCAATCTATATCTACTCTTTCTTCTAGTGCTTAAATTTTAGGATACAATCTCATTTGAAAATATCTTAGTACCTTTTGAGAAATTACAGATTCATCAAATTATTCTCCCAATCCTCTAATTGCATTCACTGTTTCATCAACTCATAAGAAGTAAGTTGCAATATTCTCATCTTCCTTCATCTTTAGATGTTCGAATTGACCTCTGTAACTTTGAATATTTGTTGCTTTGACTTTTGAATCTCCTTCATAAATATTTTGAATTTTGTCCAAAATATCTTTAGCGGAGCTACAATGTATAACTTTGGTATATACCAAATCAAAAAGACCATTCAGAAGTGCATTTGTGGCTTTTGAATTATTTAGATTGAGTTTCTTTTCGTTGTCATTTCTTGGTGGAACTGTTGGTTCTTTGTATCCATCTACAACTAATATTCAAACCTGAAATCCTTGTTCCTGTACATATGTTTTCATCCTTCTTATCCATAATGAATAGCTCTGTCCATCAAACTATGGAATTCCATTTTTATACATAATGTTTCTCTCCATGATCTACCTTTCAATTGTTAAAATGATTTTTGAAGGAACCTGCTCTAATACCAATTGTTGGATTACTGAGAGTGGGGGTGAATAAGTAATAGAGAAATCTAATCCTTTTTAACCACAATATGCAAGTGTTATTTATCTTTGTGATCAATATAGAATTATCATCCAATAAGTGTAGAGTAAATAAACCATGAACAAATGAACAATGATACACATACACAGTACAATAGTATTTTTATGTGGAAACCCAATGTGGGAGAAAACCACATAATGATTTTTCTTATATGTATTTAAGAATTACATTCATTGGAAGCACCAACTTCCTTTGTTATCTAGTTGCAATTGGAAGGAGGGTCCGACCCCCTATATTTTCAGGGTACAACCCAAGGGAAGCTACAACTCCCCAATTCTCTAGATACAACTAGAAGGAGGCTACAACCCCCTATGTTCTCTGACTAAAACCAGATGGTGGATACAACCACATATCCTTTCCCCATCTCACGACCCTAAAATATAAGTGTCGAATGAAGAAACCATTGCCACACTATCACTATGAGATATACCACTATAAACATGTAGCAACCTATACCACTGACTTGTAGCCAACCTATACCATTTCCCTATAATAAATTGTACTTGAACTGATCCTGTACCAACCAAAAACCATAGATACACAACTTGCATGTTCTGCAACACGCGTATGTATGTGCCCTATCTATACTCCAACCTGCATATGTATGCGACCTATCTGTTATGCAGCCTGCATATGCCTTTTGAAAACAAGGGTTTTCTCTCTTCTGAAATATTATAGCCCTCTAAAACCTCGTTCAAATCAACCTGCAACCTGTCACTCTGTCGAGACTGTAACTGTACCCTATGTGTTCATCCTCATACATATCCTTTACCCAAAGAACCTATATCCCTCTTTAGTCATGTTCCATATAAGTGTGTGTAATCATGAACAAGTATAATAACCCACACATGAACTAGACATTAAACTCTTTCTGATATTTAGCCTCTCAACACATCAACCACTTCACAAATACAAGATCTCAACCATGCATCACAAGAAACTTTAACCATATACCAATAAGTACAAGATGTGCCTCAACACTAACAAGATATATCAATGATAAATATTGATTATACTGATACCAACAATATATTTTTGTAGATATGAATTATGTAGAAGGTCCCATGAAATCACTAATCTCTCTAGGGAAAATCCTCAAACCTCCATAACCATTTCTCATGTATACAACAAAATCCAACTACTCATAGAAACAAGACATACCTTTTAAACCAGTAGATAGATATGATGTACCTGATCATTGTAGACCTTCCCGGGAGCTTGCTTTCCGACTCTAGAGACCCAACATCTTCATATTCTCATGTGTCTAGGGATTTTATTTCATGTATGCACCATAATATATTGCTAGCCCGTGTACATACACGCCCTTCTCCACTGCAGCCCGCGTACACCTAAAAAACTAGGGTTTTTTTAGTATTTTCTGTAAATCCAAAACTTTCTCCATCAACCCTTCGTGCTACCTCATACTTGTGCAACTTCAGATATATCAGTGAGTACCTGCAATAAACCTTACACAATAATAGATATTCAATGTTCTCAATAGGTGCTAATAGGATATTCTTTCTCTCTTATTTATACTTCGTTGTAGCTTCCTCAAGGGGTTACCTTCTAACCAACTTAACCCAATTTCCTTCTTTTAGGGATAACTCATGTCTAACCACTTGTCCACTTCTAACCCACTTTGATACAAATAGTAAATTCTCCACTTMTAGTTTCAACTAATTTAGTTTTAAGTATTTTCTTATTGCAACAACTTAACCCATGATTAACTCCTATTTTTACTCACTTGACTAGTAAACTTCTTCTAGGAATTCTAGAATAATTTTGACTTCTTTGACCWTGTAGATAACTCATGAGGGTTCTCCAAATCACAAGGCCATAAATCTCTAACCATAAGGAGTTATGTGGAATTTCACATATCACCAGAAATGGAATGACATGTACTATTCATCTAGAATAGTCTTACCTGCAAATATATTAAACTTCGTACCATTTTACATCAATCAAACTAAAGTCCCTTAACCATATTGTTGGGGCTACCGAACTTGCTTCAAGGTTTGACATCAATGAAAAACAACCCAATTAATCAACAATGATGTCAATATATTTCCAAGGAAAACCTGGGAAGTGATGGGTAAGCCCAAACTTGAATATTCCCCTATTCAGTTGTGGATGACGAGTCAATACTACATTTATCCAGTAGTTAGGATGAAAAATGTTGAAGTGGATTTTGATTGTGTCAAAACAGTGTAAGATTTTGTATTTCTTGAAATAATGGGGGAAAAATATATGTACCCAACTCTGTTAGTGTTGTAGGAAAATTCCCCTATGTACAGGTGAATTCCCTCTTGGATCTTATACCCCTATGACCAAGACAGAAAAGTGCTAACTTTGAACACTGACTTTCCTTTAAACATAGCTAAGTTAGTCAATAGAGAAGAGGAAGAAAGTATGAGTACCCTTTTATGTAGTTTGTCCTTGTTCAGTCCAAGTAGAACTTGATCTCCAAGTCCTTTAATGATTTCTACAATCTAATAAACAATGGAGACGAAGCATACTTCCTATTCTACCATGATTATTTTAAAGATAGATTTATCCAAAAGACAAGCTTATGCAAATGTACACAATCTTGAAGGAAACATGCCAAGCACGTGTATTAATGAGAAAAAAATAAGGTGTGTACAAAGTGTAGATGCATATGTAGCAACCTCACCGAGATCTCCTTGTCCAAACCCTTACTCAAACGATCCACAATCAAAATGACAATACTTTTCACTGATTATTCTCCTCCCTCCCACCATGAGAATGCCTCCTTATATAGGCTGTGAGAGGCTTAACCACCTTAGATATTCTTGGGATAAGTTGAGGATATTACTCCATCCGTTGTGGGAATCCCTTTAGATCCAGACTTAAATTGGGATTCGAGCCAAACTGACTTGGATATTTCTCAGTTGTCTTTAGATATAAGGGGGATTTGTCCCCAAGATTTTCTCAACAATCAACGCTCCCTCAAAGTGGTCCACGGAGCATTGCAACTCTCCCTACTAAGAAGGAAAGGAGTGCTAGAGCTCCTTGCAAGTGGGAAGGGGAGCGTTGATCTCCAAAAACACTTTTATGATGGTAATATCTCAAGGTAAAAGTTTGTACTCTTCACCAAATGATGTATTTCCTTCTTTTAACCAGTCTTAGAGGATATCTCAAGTGTACTTATGATGTCATCTGCGATGCAACACATGCGAGATGATAGTATGATTTCTATGACACTTGCAACACTTGTGACAAAAGTGAGACACTTGCGACAGTTGCGACAATGACAATGAGACATCATCGAAGTGAGTAATTTTGGTGTGTAACAGATTTCCCCCCGAAGTGCGAGGTCAGAAGACGGAAAATGATGACTGAAGTACTTTGTAGAATTTTTGAAGCAAGGGTATGGACTCGAAGAACCTAGGAGAAGCTGCAAAAAACCATCAGAAAAATGTTATGACATGTTTCAAACCCAAGGCAGACATACCTATGCTTGAGTGACAAAGGACTTTCAAGGTATGGCCGCGATAAAATACACTGCATATCCATAATCATATTGAATGAAGTGTATAGCCACCAAAGATACAATTGTGATCTATACTTCCATGACATGAATTGATCATAGCCATGAGAATTACATAGTGGATCTATGAGATGACAAAACATAGCCACAGACCAATACAAAGTGGATCTATGTGACAGTATATATATCAATGTACTAAAAGGATCTCCTTTCCCAACCTAGGTAAAGTAGATATTGGATTGAACACTCAACCCAGGTTCTTCTTCCCAATCCCGATGTGGCACGAATCTATCCATGTGAATAAATGTTTTGATGTCTAACATGGTAGATAACACTTGATTACTAGTCAATGAGGTAAATCGTTAACAAGTGTGAGGGAAATCACCAGTGATGTCAATGACTCCCAAGGTACCCTAGTACAATCCAACGAATGTGAATAAATGATTCGACATCAAAAATTCATGGAATCATCCGATTAGAGGTTAATTATGTAAACCCACTGCCAGAAGCAAGGAGGCATGCCATTGAGGCATGCAGGTCCCAAGGTACTAACTGGTTTCTAAGTCTAATTCCTAGATGATGTGTTGAAGTCGACAGGAAAAGACTCATCGAAGGAGGGCCTTGATGTATCCCCCATCAACGACACAAAAATAACATAGATATGCAATATGGTGAATCAAATGAGAATGGACTGACACAGGAATTGAAACTAGAAATTTTTTATGGTTGACCCTTGAAGTGGATACTTCCCTTGAACACTGGGGAACAAATGACAGAAACACGACATGGACTAAAACATGAAGGAGTGGATACTGTGACTTTCATCGGGTGACCCAAGGGAGTAAAGAAACTCAAAGGATTGGTTAAGTGCATAGGTTCAGAGGATTAAAATGTAAAGGCAATGTGTTGTGTTCAAGGGTGACTACAAGAGTGACCTGTGATGTTCCAAAAATGGCTTGGCTTGCTTCCTTCGATTTTTCCCCCATCCAGATAGATGAGTACCTCTTTTTATTTTTACAAGATCGAGGAGGATAACACATGATCGATATAAATCACCTTCGGTAATTTCCTCTTATTTTGTTTAATGAACTGGAAGAAGTAACGATTCAGTCCCATATGGGCCCCTCAATGTGTAATTTTTTAATGAGTCTAGAGAAGGTAAAATCGGTGGTTTTTCATGTTTAGAGAGTCTGAAAATAAATTGAAGATGACTCCAGGGGGTTTGTTTTTGGTATATCCTTGTGAGTCCAAAAAAGAGATAAAACTTTACTCGTTTGCATTCTCATGTTTTTTCGAGCATGAGAAGGAACTAGGACCATGCTCATTAGTGTGAAAAGGTTAAATGGAACAATACTTCTTCAAAACCTGCAAATGATGGAAAACCTACATTCCAAGGTACTAATGACATCTCCAAAATGATTTTAAAACCCAAAAAAGACTATAGGTTAGCAAAAACTAAAGTCTATATCAATGAAATAGGGTTAAAAAATGTTTTTACCATTTCATTTGTGCCAAAATCTTCTAGCAGTGGGAAATTTGACTTTGGAGAGCGATTTTGAAGTCGTTGGTGTTGGAGCTACGGTCAGTCGTTTCTACTTCTGTTCATATCAAGTTGGTCCTTAACTCCTTCCAATAATTTTATACGGTTTAAAAATTCATTTTAGGTAGTTTTTTGTTTCATGTTTGATGCCCTAGAGGGCCCTATGCACCGAAAGAGATCGACGCTGCCTCAACGGGCCGAGGGGAGCACCGACCGTGTTTTTGGTGCTATGGTATGCACTCCAAGGGAGTGCTAGTGCTCTGTGTATGCATTTAGGGGAGCGCTGATGTAGAATGAAAAAATGAATTGATTTGTAAGCTAAAAGTACCAAAAAAATTGCTATAATGAGATGATTAATGGCTCTTAATTGATTGTGCTTGCAATTTGTATCAATAAAAACCATGATTGAGTGGAAGGAATGCAAGCACGAGCTCAATGACACAACCACATTACAAAACCCTCCAACAAGGGAAGCTTTGAGGAATTGAGGCCTCCTCATGTATTTTAAACTGCAGAAGATGAAAAAGGAAGTCCTTTTACTTGAGTATATGATTGGGTTGTGGAATAATGATGAAAATGCATTCCATATTGGGCCACAAATGCTCAACATCGAGCTAGAGGACGTATATTTTTTAACCGACATATCTAAGAGAGGGGCCCCTATCATTTTATCTGGACAATGGGCAGTTCCAGTGCCCGTCAAAGAGTATGTGGCAAATCATTGTATTCCGAGATTGTGATTGGTTGGAGGCTAAATCATGATTAAAGAGGTTAGATATTTTCCTCTTTGATCATTTTGTTTTCCATCACCAATTTGGCAGGTAGCACTAGTGCACATTTGGCTTCAAGATCTCAAATGGATTATGCTCTACAGTGCAAGGAGCCAAGGTTGTTCAACTGGAGCACAAATTTCCTTCACAATGTGAAGGATTAGATTTCAAAATGAAGGACGGGGAAGCATAAACAATTTGGGTATGGTTCCTTCTTGGTTTCGTACTTCTTGGAGAGAATCCCATAGATGCAACCGCATATCGTATTGATGGTGCAAACGGTGGGTGAACCATGCATGGAATGATGGACGAGTTTGTCTTCAAGGTTGGGAATGGACTCAGAATTTAAATTCACAACCGACTCCTTTTCTTGGTTAAGATATCAATTGATTGTCATTGAGGACTTTCCATATGCCAGAGTAGATTTATGGGGTAGCTTGGACCTAGTACTTCCAGATGGAATAGATTGGGATGCGTCAGGTATGAAACCAAAGACCTTGTCAAGTGTTTTATGATTTTAAAGTTTATATTATTTTTATGTGTACCTAGAGGGGTTTTTTAACGGATGTATTGTTGCACCATGTAGATAGAGTTGCAACACATCCAACAGAGATGTAGGCACTAGGGTGTCACGGAGACGCACAGATAGATGTAGAGCACGAGGTAGAGGTGGGGGGTCTTTGGGAGTTTGAGAGAAACCTCCATGATCTTATGATGGGTGTCCCTCCTCTTAGAAGGCGAGATGTACCCCTGCATTTACAGAGACATACAGTGGGATTTCCTGAGATTTTGAACTACCTTCTTAGAAGAGTGTCATGTACAATGGTCTGCTACTTAGAGAACAACGTGGTGCAGGTGGATTATGATCCTCCTGGTATTTTGTGTAGTCTGTATGATGATGTCATGGAAATGAGGGCCCAAATTTTTCCCTTCTATGTACATTTTTTGATGTAATCAACCACTTTTCTATTACGCAGTATATATATACATATCTGAGTTTTTGTGGTGCCAATGATGTTTGAAAATAATATTTGTGTGATGCATTCATTTTACATGTGATGTGTTTTATATGATTTAATTTCTTTATAAAAAATTGATCTATGCATGAGATACTGATCCATAACATAATTTGCTAGCGAATCGAAAGTTGTGTTGAGTCTTCTTGGTATGTGTCTGTATTCTATGAATTCAAACATTCTTTCAAGATGATGAACTCATAGGTGGAGACACAATAGGATAGGATTACAAATGGCATAGACCCGATTAAGCTGACAAACCACGAGTTGAGAGTCTAGGTTAATGATTATACGAGATATACCTAGGGAGGAGGCCTCGATTAAAATTCCATTGACAACGTGATATTCTGCCATGTTATTGGTTGTCGATCCTAGGAAAACACCTCATGAACTCACTAA
>SNQJ01S0109451.1:42224-56484 GCA_010110895.2 Picea sitchensis
TTTTTAATAAAGTTGTTGTCAAGGAAGGGGAGGAACGCTCAGGGCTGTGGAGTCAAAATTCTGAAAGTGAATGAAAACAATGCATCGACTGATAGAACTCTCCAGAGGATAAAGGATAAATGAGGCGATGAATCTGAGTTATTCTTAAATTTAAATAGAGTGTTGGAAGATAAAGAAAAAAAATAACTACATCAGAGCATTACTGAAATGAATTCTAAATAAGTTAAGAAGACAATCACAGAGTTTAAATTGCTTAAGGCAAGAGCATCACAAGATGGATTCTAGGCCTTTAACTCTCTAATTTAAACAAAAGAAAACGTAAATGAAATGACAGGTTATAGGAAATAAATACGATGAAGGGAAACAAATCTCATATCACCACCCTTTAGAATCTTTTCATAGAGACTTCAAAATCTTCTGCATTTAGATTCAATTCAGATTCAGAAAATTTACAAATAGAGTTTGATACAACCAAAAGGTGCTCTTGCACTTCTGCCAACATTAATTCATTCAAGTGTCCCAATATTTATACAATTCGATTACAATGGCTAAAACTGAAGTGTTTCAGCTTCTGAAACTGACTAAAACTATTATGATTGACAGTTTCGGTATATGAACCGATTTACAATGATTAACAAAAAGAGTTTCAAAATTGAGGACCAATTTATCTGACTGCTCGGCTTCCTCCGCACCATCTATCTCGATGTATTCTTCTACAGGATCTACAAATTTGGTGACATCTGGAGATCATTTACTGGTTCCAGGGATATTGCACTTTTCCTTACCCAGCCACACGATTTCCTTCCATTGCGAATAAAAGGGGATTTTATAGTCCATCATCTCTTTAATCAAAATCTCCAAGTCAATACATGTGGCGTAGGACATAGTTGGTAGGCCAACTTTTGTTGTTTTGAACTTATTCAAAATTTCAAAGTTTGTAGCCAAATACTCTACCAGACTTGGGCCTTTAGAACTTTTTTCCATAGCTTCAAATTTAGAATGGTCCATTCTTCACTGAATGAGGAGAGAATTGTAGTCTTCTCTATTGTATAATGAACCTTTGTCATCCCAAAATGGTGGGAGGCCTTTGATAAACAATTTTTAAAATGCATCCTTAAACTCCTGTATGTTGTGCTCCATTTGCATAGCTTTGTTCTGGACCGATCTGAGAAGGTTGTTCTTGGCGATGATCCTCCTAGCTGAAATGATCAACGCAGTCCTGTCCTTTACGTCGATAGTTTGGATATCAAAAGTTGGCACATAATTTAGCAAGTCAATAACATTTTGGCATTCCGAGGGCTTCTTGGCTAACACTTCATTAACAATAGTACACCTTCTCTGAGATGTAGAAACCACGTTGTCTTTGTCATTTATAAAATTCAGATAAACCCTGAATTTAGAAGCCTCTGTAGAAATAACATCCCATATCACATGTTTGGCTCCCTGTAATAGTGTTTTTCCCTTTAACCTAGTTTTCAACTTGCTCACTCTCTCTTGCAAATCTTGATTATCTCTATGGAGTTGAGCCATCTTCTCATATTTCACTTTCATTTCTTGTTTCAACTTTTCTATGACTTATTTGAGACCCTTGATCTCCCCTGTTTTTAAGATTACCTGGGACATAACTTGGACTAACCCCTCAGTTCTTGACCCAACCTTTGTATTAGCAGGTACAATGACAACCATATCTGATGTTACTGCTTGTGCTTGTGACCAATTCTCTTTCTCCTTTTCCAACTGCATCACTTTATCTTTGTAATTGAGTGCCTCTTGTTTGAATGTTTCCTTCTCAAGTTCCAAAGAAGTCATCTCTGTTGTCTGTGGATGATCTGTAGGGGACATCTTCATCTTTTTCTTTAGGCTTTCGATCATCTTATCTTTCTCATCTAGAGAAGATTTTACCCCTTGAGGGCCTTCAGACTCTAACCTTTTGACCTGTGTCATCCAGGCTTTGTTGGATGCCTTTTCCTGCTTGAATTGTCCATCAAGTTTGAGTGCATGCATTGTCAATCGTGCGACCCTCAGACCTAAGCTTAGATAATCAGAATATAACATGTCGCTGACATTCTTGTGGAACTTTAATTTGTCAGGGGCACCAATATTTTCATAGTGCATTTTGATCTCAAACACCTTATCATCATCATCCACTGCTATGTTAAACGTATTTATTTCCACATCCCTGACTGAGAGTAAAGAAGCCTTATGATGGGAAGTATTCTCTACTTCAGGAAAAAGGTCTCTGATTTCACTATTGGCCATACTTCCCTTCACAACATATTGTTTCATTAAATCTTCCTTGGACTGATAAACTGCCCGAGGTGTCTGGATAAATATGTGTTTCCTACTGCTAAAAACCTTTGTGCTACTTTCACTTTGTGGAATTCTTCCTGTAACAACATATTCATTCTTGGTTTCACCTTCCACTATCTCCATGCATGTTTTCCCTTTGGGCTCTTCTTCTTCCAAGTCGATTATTTGAGAGGATGATGTGATTTTCATTTTCTTGAGAGTATCTTGTTGGCTACTGGCACCTACGGCCTCTGAACTTATCCTCTTATTATAGACACTCTTTTTAGGATCTTTGACAACCAACCTAGGGGAAGGTTTCTGTGTTGGGCTCTATTGAGAGGCTATTTTTGTATGTTTTTTTTGATCTTGTTGTAGAGTGACCTGCATATCTACACAGGTTTCTATATTGGATAGCTTATCGAATCCTTCAACCAACTCATGTTCATAGGGGCATTGTTTGCTTGCTAATTTCCTCTTCGATATGATTTGATGCAGATCATATTTTCTCCCCTGCAACTATGTGAACCCGAATTCACTGAGTTTGGATTGGATATGAGGCAAACATGACTTTTTGTTTATCACAAAGGGTCCAACCATGAAAGTAAACTTTAAGTTAGAATCCTTGTGCGTTTTCAAAAAATGAATTTCTTTGAGATGATCCTTTGTCTTATGAACTCCAAAGCAAAGATTTTGGGAGTCAGAAAGACTGGTAAAATATAAGGTCCTTCTTGATAACCATATACCCAGATCATAGTAGATTGTATGAACAACATCCAATCTCCTATATTTCTCTTTGGATTTGGTTGTAAAGAGATTTTCATTTCTGCCAGAACCCTTGGCAGATCTGAACCGAAAATAAGACTGTACACCCTGGACATAATCTTATTGATGAAAATAAGAATGGTGATCCTTTTACACTCAGTTGAAATAAATGCAGTCTCAGGAAATTCAGTTTTTTAGATTCCAGAAACATTCTCAACAAGTGTGTGTACTATGTGAAGTGTCTCAATGAATTGAAGTTAACTGGCTATTGATGCATATTGTCAGCAATAAATTTTTCAAAACTGACACAAACCGACTTACCAGATAGAAAGAAAATAAACAAGAAACCTAACATGAGTTCTCCCACAAACTTTTTGTTGTCCAACCCTAAAATTTGACTTAGTAGAGAAAAATCCCACTAGACTTCGATGACCATGAAGCTAACATTGGCAGGTAATGACAGACTCTCTGAATGGTGTTCAGGCTTGACAATGGTTTGCAAAAACAAGGTTTTTACTTCTGGTGGGCATTCTCTATAGATCATGATCATTTTCTATTCTTTGAAGGGCTCTGACACTATGGGGGATGACTCTGGTATACTAAGGGTGTGCCGGAGTGATGGAATGCCTATTTGACATAAAACCTCTGACCCTAATTTATTCAAAATGACTCTTTATTCTTGAGAATATCGCTCTGCACACCAGTGTACAAACTCAAGGAAAGAAAAGACTACTTCTACGATGTAAGGTGTTATGGAGGCTTGAGCCGCTTCGAGGAAAGGTATGAACGTTCATACTTTGTCTAACAAATTTGATCGGGATACAGAAATGGGTAAAACTGTTATCTTTGTGTCGAAAACGTCAGAGTCTTTGTCAATTAGGGATTCTTCTCTAGAGGAGATGTCTTGTTGATTCACGGATAAAAAAGAAGGATTAGCGGCCATGGTGAAAAATACCTATTAAGCGGTGAAGGAAGCATGAGTCTGATTTAGTTCTGAGCTTGAGTTTCAAATGGATTATTTGCGCCAATTTCCGAACATTTGAATTCTTCAAAATATCATAAAATAATGCCGAGGGTCCTCCTTTTATACTTTCCCATCGACATCGGGGGTTGGAGAAAACGGTTTAGGAAGATCACTTTTTGCCCCAATGTACCTCTAGAGGTGACACATGTCCACAAATAAAACCATGATGGTTTTCCCTGACCTTCCCTCGACAGATTAATCTTTGTGCTACTTCAATCGTCGATATGAGCTTCAACCGTTGATCTGGATCGCTCTAATATCTACGGTCCACCTTGATCCAACAACTTTTGACATCGAGGGTTGGAGAAAGTGGTTTTAGTCAAAATGCTTTTTGCCCCGATGTACCTCTAGAGGCGCCATGCATCCACGGATAAAACCATGATGGTTTTTCCCGGCCTGCCTTCGAGTGATTATTTTCTACACTGCTTCATTCCCTGATATGCGCCTTAGTTGTTGATCTGGGCCTCTTTCAAGATCAAAGGTCCGTCGGGTCCTACCTTTTGCGCCTCTGCTATACTTTTCCATACGCCGCTAGATATAGCATGATCCTCCAAACTATCATACTTCCATAGAAATATAGTTCTTTGCTAAACTTTTGCAAGTTGGTTTCCATCCAAAAATTGTTATGGTGATAACATTCGCTCTAACTGGCGATGCTATCCTCCCTGTGAGGTAGCAAAGAACTAAAGACTAAGTGCCTACCCATTGGTCTGTGATCTATTTGTGTGATCTGAATATGCTAATAATTATTCAAAAACTTAAAATCTGTCGAGCATAGCTCAGGGCCTTCACCTCGGGCTTCAACTATGATGCTTTTATTCCAATCTTTCATGTGTAAAGGAAAAAGTAGAACGATTATATACAATGAATGGTGGGGTGATGATTTTTCAAACAACATAATGCTTGAGGAACCTGCCATTCATAGGCCCTCCTCCAACGAGTTCTCCATTACTTTCCTCTAACAAATAGGTGTTTCTCCCATGGTAAGATTCGATTTTGAACGAACCCAGCCACAGGTTATCAAATTTCCCATGTTTACCCTTATCTTCGTTTTTGGCGTCCCATTTTAGTACCCAGTCTCCTAGTTTGAAGTCATCTACCTTGGTATGTTTGTTGAAATATTCTTTGATATTTTCTTGATGTAGCTGGGTGTTATTGAAGGCCTTTTCTCTGGTCTACTATACGCTGATGATCTCATCATCTCTTCTCCAACTGGCATTTGTTTCTTCTTCTTACTCCTATAACAACTTCATTACTGACAATCCCAATGTAGTAGGAAATATATCTTTTGTATCATAAATGATCTGGAAAGGAGATGTAGCAATATAGATTTTTGGGGATATCCTGTCAGCCCACAGTGCATGGATGAGATTTTTGTGCCATGCCTTTTTATTCTCTTGCAACATTTTTTTGATGATTCTGACCAATATTTTATTCGAAGACTCAGCCAACCCGTTCCCTTAAGGATAATATGACATGGAATGACCAAGGGTAATGTTGTAATCACTGCAGAATTTCTCCTATTTTTTAGAATTGAAGGCCACTGCGTTGTTTGTTATAATCTTGATCGGGCATCTGAATCTGGACAGGATATTGTCTTCTAGGAATCGAATGATAACATCATTTGTAGACTCTTTGGTGGGAACAACCTCCATCCACTTAGTAAAATAATCTGTTGCAGTCAGGATCCATTTGTGTTGAGCTGAGGACTATGGATGTATCTCCCCTATAAAATCCAGGCCCCATTATCTGAAAGGAGCTTCTACTGAAATGGGTTTTAACGACAAAGACTACAATTTTCCTTTCCCATCGAATATTTGACATTCATGGAACTTTGAAACTTTATAAAGATCAGGAAAAATGCTAGGCCAATAAAAACCAGCTCTCAAAATTTTGTGCACAGTCAGCTTCCAATAATGATGACCTCCACAGTCACCTTTGTGGAACTCTTTGATGGTTTCTCTTCTTCTTCTTCTATAAAACAACTCAATAAAATCCCCCCTGGGTATTTCCAGTATAGAAATTCATTTACTATACAAAATTTTGTTGCCTTTAGTTTCAAGAATGTAGCCTTTGTTTTACTATACTCAAGAGGAGCCTGCATATTTTTCAACACAAAAATGATATCTACATACCATGAAGAGTCAAGAAACTTTTGAGATATTTGTGGGGTCGCCCTTTCTTCCTCTGCTGTATTTTCTGACAGATTTGCAGTGAAGTTTATTGCCAAGAGTTCATAGTTTGTTTGTGCCATCAGTCTAGAAAGTCCCTGTCCTTTGATCAACTTCATGGGCTTGATTTCAAGATCATACTCTAATAGCACCACAATCCATTTTCCCCTCTTCCCTTCTGGATCGGGCTGTGTCAAGATGTCTTTTATTGAGCTACTGGGAACATAAGAAGTGATATGTGAATGTAAGATGTAAACTCTGAATTATTTCAATGCCTTGACTAAAGCATAGGCTTGCTTATCCATTATGTCATATTTAAAAGGGGCATCTCTTAATGTCTTATTGTAGTATGCGATGGGCTTCTCAAAACCCTAGTCATCTTTCTGGAGTAGCACACCTGCAATAGTGTGTTATGAGGCAAAAGAGAATAGTATGAAGTCTTTCTCAAAATTTGGACTAGTCAGTACATGAGCCTTTGTTAATGCTTCTTTGATGTCTTCAAAAGATTTCCTAATCTCGAGGATCCACTTGATTTCATTTCCCTTTTTCAGCATATTGGTAATATGTTTTATGATCTCAACCAAATTGGGGATGAATCTCCTTAGGATGTTTACTTTGCCCAGGAAAGATTGTACCTCCTTTTTGCTTCTGGGTATGCCAATTTTTAAAATCCCTTCAACTCTGTTGGGGTCTACCTTTATCCCTTCTTTTGAAATGATGTGACCCAACAACTTTCCTTCTTCCATGGCCAAATTTGAATTTTTAGGATTCAGAGAGATCTCGAACTTTTTTCATTTTTGAAACGCTCTTCTAAGATGTTTGAGATGCTCTTCATCTGAGGTAGAATGCACAGTGATGTCAACAAGGTAAATAACAATGAATTTATCCTTTTCGTTAACAAAATCTATATCCAAAGCCCTTTGAAATGTCTCCCCTACATTCATAATCCCAAACGACATCTTTGCATACATAAATGTTCCCCATGGTGTGGTAAATGCAGTTTTTTGTTGGTCATCAGGGTGCACCATAATCTGATTATACCCAGTAAAACCATATAACATTGACATTTTTTGAGAGCACACTACCTTTTGTAAAATGTGATCCATTTTAGGTAATGGATAATGGTCCTTTAGAGACACCTTATTTAGATTTTTGAATTCTACACACAACCTAATTTCTCCACTCTTTTTTCTAACTGGCACCAGGTTGGCCACCCATTTGGAAAACCTCGGGGACACTATGATTTTTTCCTCAAACAATTTCTTTACTTCTTTCTCTATCAATGGTAACAACAGGGGGTTTATTCTTCTTAATATCTGCTTGAATGGCTTGTGATATTATTTGATTGGGATGACATGCTGGATTATATTGGTATCATAAACTTTCAACTCATCATATCTCCAAGCAAAGACATTAGGGAATTCTTTCATAAATTTGACGTACCTTTGTTTGACTTCAGGACTGAGCTTCTTGGATAGCTTAACAATCTTTGGATCCTCTAGAGTTATGATATTGAAATCTTCCACATCCCCTTCATTTAATGTAATCTATGGGCTTCTGGCCACATCATTATTATCAAAGAGCTTCTCTAATGGTACCGAGCCTTTAGGAATAATGTTGCTTTTCAACTATACAATATCTTTGAAAGCAATCTGGTTGTCAAAATATCCTTCCTTTGTGAAAGTAGCTGCATCCACCTCAACATCGCAGTATTCATCATCAATGTTTAAGTTCTAAAATTCATTCTCCATTTTTAGAAAAAATTCTATCTGTTTGTCGTTCTCGAAGATTTGCCAGTGCTTCATATTGTCTGACATTGCTGGCCTATACTTGACTTCAACTTTGTAGATTTTTTCAGGGAAAATTGGGACTTTGAACACTGTTGCTGAAGTAGCTAAGGCATCAACAACCTAATTTTGTTCTCTTGGTATTGCTGAAAGATTACATTCTAAAAATTTCTCAAGGAGGTCTAGTACAAGGTTTCTGTAAGCCCTCATTCTGGGTTGTTTTGCTTGGTAGATGCCTTTGATCTGATTTATGATAAGCTCAGAGTCTCCAAACACAACAATCCTTTTGGCACCTAATTCTTACAAATATTTCAACCCCAATATTAATGCTTCATACTCGTCCATATTATTGGTGCATTTGAAAAAAAGCTTATAAGAACATAACTTTCAGTCTCCGCTGGGATGATAGATCCACATGCCAACTCCATCTCCTTCTCTGCATGTAGCTCCATCAAAATTCATTTTCCATATCTGATCCTTTACATCACCTTGCGACTCTGAAATTTCCTCCACCTTTTGGTTAAGCTCATTTTTGTCAGCTATGATGATCTCTGTTTCCTCTTCTTCAAAACATAGGTCATTGAAGAAGATAGATGACCCCAATTTGGTTTCTACTGAATAGATAGGATGATTGCTCGGCTAGGATTTATTGCTGACCATATATTTAAGCAGAACCTCCCTTTATAATCTTCTGTCTTTACCAAAGATAGGAATAGTAGCATATGACATATCCATATGGAGGGTTCCTTTTAGTTTTTCAACCCACGACCTGGACAACAACATGCCAAATTTTGGAGGGATATCAACAACCACTACGTCCATCACCATATTCTTAGCTGGGATTTGTGCTAAGGAAACCACCATGTATTTGACATTACCGAGGCATTTCACCTTTCTTGAATCGAAGGAGAATAGTTCCTTATAAGGTCTTGTGACATCGAGACCTAATTGGTCCATGACCACTTTGGGCATCAGGTTGTGAGATGCTCTAGAATCTAGCATAGCATTGTGCATAATCATGTCATGGATTTTCAAGCTGACATAAAAAGGAGGGAATTCTTCATTTTTGCTGCTTTCTTCTACTCTTGGCCCAAATAGGATGTTTGGGTGATCATATTGTATGTTCAGGCTATCATAGGTTTGTCCCATATTAAGCATCTTAATGATCTAATTTCTGTACTCACTATTTTTTATCAATTCATTAAATGGTACTGAAATATTTATTTTAGCCATTTCACTTTCAAAATCAAAAGAGGATAAGGTTTTCTCTACCTCTTTGGTGATTGTTTCTCTTCTTGTCAATAATTTATTCTCATTTTCCTACTTCTGCTTCCCCCTTTCCACAGTATCATTTGCAGTAGAATCTTTCGCAGTAGAATCCTTAGTAGCTGAATCCTTTCTAGCAGAATCTCTTTTGGGTTGACTCGAAGAAGGTATGTTATTATGAGCTTCTTTGGTGGGATTCCCCTTTGAAGAGTTACCCTTTGGAGGGTTTGGAGGTATCTTTTGATTTCGAAGGCTATATTTCCTTTGGAATTGCATGATGGCATTTTGCAGTCCAGTCTCATAATCTTCCCTTTCTACTGATACCCTTTCTTATTCATCTTGCAAAAAGATCTCACTTGCATCCATGAATTGGTCATGTTCTTCTTTGGTCAAAAATACCTCTGTTTATTTCTCATTATAATAGTTCACGTTGTCTTCAAAATATCCATCATAATCCTCATTCACATAATTATTTTGAAAAAAAGGCCTTATTTTTTGTTTCCCTTGATTTCCTTGGTTTCCCTGATTTGCCTGGTTTCCCTGATTTGTCTGGTTTCCCTGATTTCCTTGATCTACTTGAGCTGCCTGATATCCCTGATTTCTCGTCTCTCTATACCTAATTTGAGGGATAGCTGGTCTTCTTGGATTTCTGGGTGGGCCATCAACCTATTCTCTGGGGTTAGCCCTATCTCTTAGAGCCATTATTTCCATCATTCACTCCATGTTTCTCATCATTGCTTCAAATCTATCCTCTGACGTTTGTGACGTCAAAGGCTGTGCTCTCTTGGGTTTTGTTTGAGTCTTGACGAGAGTTATTTTTCATCTTCCCTGAAGCCATCAGGTTCACTTCTACCTCTATGGCATCGGTTGTCATGTCATCCAATGTTGCAGATCTTCTTTCTCTTAATAATAAAGCGAAGTCACTTTCAAAGGAATCAACATATTTGAGTTGAGAAACCTTAGGGGGGGGGTTTCACTTCATCAGGAATCACATTATACACTTTCATGAATCTAGCTAAAAATTCTTCCATTGCTTCATCAGGTGATCTCTTCATATTGTTGTATTGGGTCAACAACTGGAGGGGGTTTTCTTATCTCCCCATTTTGCAAGGAAGCTTGTTTCAAAGGCTTCGAAATCTGCGATACTACCTGGTGGAAGGGCTCTCAACCACTTCCTCACATCTCCTGCAAGACTTTGCATAAAAAAGCTCATTTTTACATCTTCAAAGTCTACTTCTTCCAAGTCTATGAAATCATTGAACCAGTCTAGATGCTTCTGAGTCGATATATTACCTTCAAAGTCATATAGTTTGATCCTTAGGTTGTAGTCTTGAGGAAAATCATGCAATTGAGTAAGTAGTATGAGGGGAGAAAATATGGCTGCCATGGTTGTAGTGAGGGGTTGGAGAGGGTGTTGGTTTCGAGCAAGGATCACTACTGGCTTGACAGAGGCAACTAGAATAAGATCCTAGAATCTCTTTTCATCAAATATGGTCTTGTTTAAACCAGATTCAGATTTTGTCCTGAACAGGGATTGTTCAAATCTCACGTAAAACTCAAGGTCTTCAATGCTAGTCACTCCATATTTGGGAAAAGACAAATATCGGTCTGGATGCAACACTGGGGTTACTGGATTTCCTTTTATTTTATGCATGATCTTTTCCGGGTCAGACACAGGGATTGCAACTTTTGGGTATGGGTTTCTCCTGGTATGGATTTTCTTATGAGCCAAAATTTATATCTCACATGGTGTGGTGTAACTAGTCTCTGAGTAACGGAGTCGCCAGGGTAAAAATATTCTCAGGCAATAAGGTATTTTATCAACTGTCATCCTCAGGGATCAAACTAAAGCTTTAAGTCATTTTCCCAGGGAAAAGTTTTCAATTTCGTCCCCGACAACGATGCCAGAATGTTAACACTCTGTAAATTTTTTCTGGCTAATAGACAAATGATAGAAGTAACTGTTTCAACCATATTTAGAGCTGAGGCACTAGCCTGCTAAAATCAGAGAGGTCTCTCTCGTGTCACTTGATATTTCTTTGGAAATCGGTGGCTAGATTTGGTTTGTTTTGGGGGTTTTTAATAAACTTGTTGGTAAGGAAGAGGAGGAACACTCAGGGCTATGGAGTCAAAATTCTGAAAGTGAATGAAAACAATGCATCGGCTGATAGAAATTTCCACAGGATAAAGGTTAAATGAGGTGATGAATCTGAGTTATTCTTAAATTTAAATATAGTGTAGGAAGATAAAGAAAACAAATAATTGCATCAGAGCATTACTAAAATGAATTTTGAATAAGTTAAGAAGACAATCACACAGTTTAAATTCCTGATCCAGGTGGATAACGGTGGCCACCCACCTTTTCCAACTATTTTCTGGCAATTTTGGTAATTTACTATTTTTAGCAATTTTTTGGGTCCTGAACTTCCGGAGCCGTTTTGAGGCCCTAAACGATGTTTTTTGGGGAAACTGGGAGAAACATGGAATGAAGTTCGATGTTTCTCACTCAAAAGTTGTAGTCCTCAGATAGATATTTCCAACGGTGTATTGAGTGCCCCCAACAGAGATCGCATGAAAAAGTTACGCCCCTGAGAAGTTGACGTATCAACTACCTCCATCGGGGCCTCATTGTAAAACTAATATTCTTGCAAATGTGAGTAGCCGTCACATCTCTTCTGAAAGATAAGATGCCACCATTCTAATGAGTCTTTCACTATGTATTTTTATAGTCTCTGTAAATTTATTTCATTAATAGAAATCGTGTATTACTGTATATCTGTGTTTATGGTTGCATCTCTGATACATTTCTATTATATTATTGGATATCTGCGATATCTCTGTGCATTTCTTAATTATATCTTCTCTCTCATTTTGTGACAAAAATAATCCAGATAAGTGGTATCAGAGCAAACTGCTCTTGATCATTTTTTCAGTGAATGTCCCCGACGAGGTTCGAGTATAGAAATTTGGGTCTCAAGATTGTCTCTCTTGAAGATAGTCACTCTCGCACACCCAATAAACCCTCAATGGTGGAAGAAAAGAAAAACAACAGAGCAGGTGATTCTATCAATCTGTTGCTTGAGCAAGCTCTCACATGACAGAGGGATGAAATGATGGAGAATTTTTCCCACATCCTTCAACGCCTACCGATAGAAACATGCACATATTCATCAAGCGACCACTTTGGAAGCACCTCACCTTTCAAGGTACAAGTTAATTTTGATATTCCTATATTTGAAGGACAGATAGATGCAAAAGCCCTAGACAAATGGTTAAATATTCTAGAAGGTTATTTCTATGTTCACAATTTTTCCGACAAAGAAAAGATCACCTTCACACTCCTTAAATATCTCCCTCATGTCAAACATTGGTGGGAAACTTACTGGGAGCAAAGTTCCACAGAGGACTCTAGAATATATGGGGCCAAGCCCTGTTGGGATTTTTTTGTGGATGCGGTAAAGGAAAAATATTACCCTATTGGAAACTATGAGGACCAGTACATGAGATGGACCACACTGCGATAAGAGAGGGGCCAAGGAGTGTCGGAGTTCACCAATACCTTCCATACCTTACGCACCAAGCTGGGTATCAAAGACTCCAAACGACATTTGGTTTTGAAATACTAGGGGGCTCTACATAGATACATCCAAACTGAAATGGATTTTCTGGATATCTCCTCACTCGATGTTGCGTATCGATATACTGTTAAAATCGAGCAGAAATTTAAGCACCTAAACAGATGGGAGTTCAGGTCTGCAAGTTCACAACAACCAAAGTATGAGAAAGACAACCCTAACATACAGTCTCCTAAAAACCATTCCAAGCCACAGGAAAAGAAGGGTCATGGGAAGACAAAGAAGGACACTAGAAAATGGTGCAATTTCCACAAAAGCCCCTCGAACAACACCGATGAATATAACTCAAAATAGTCATTGGCGACCGAGATCAAAGACAAGGAGCCAAACCCTAATTCTGAATCTGATTATGAAAATATTGGTTAAAGACAGATCATCAACACAGACCCCACTACTATTGTCACGACTGCAAAAATTCAACCAAAAGAACCAACAGATCTTGAAGAGGGAGAGCACCTTTTTCATTCACTGATGTGGGTGAAGGGGACCTCGCTGTATTTTATTGCTGATACCGGAAGACAAAAAAACCTCATCTCAACAAAGGTCGTCAAACAGTTGGGATTGTCGACGACACCACACCTGCAACCATACAACATCGAGTGGTTTTCCAAGGACAAGATCTTAGTGTTAGCCAGCAGTGTCGATTGTCATATGGCATCCATCCCTTCAAGGATGAGGTATTATGTGATATTGCCCCATTGGATGTATGTGATTTTTTGTTGGGATAGCCATATATGTGGAAGCACCATGTTGTTTATTAGTCTCGACCTCGTAGTTTCATTTTTACTTTGGGGGGTCATCTCTACAGAATACCAGTGGTAGTTCCGACTACTATTCCACCCAAAAAATGTCACAAGGTAGTATCTCATACTACAAAATTCAACTTCTTCACAATCTGTTCAAAGGGTGAACAGAAGGATAGTGCAACCACTACAGCCTCGGCCCAAGCACCTTCTATCCAACAGAAGCAAGTCGAGAATATTGTAACAAAACAAAAATATTCATTTTGCACACAATCATCTCAGATAGCTCGACTGGTTGAACAGATTCAACCCCACTAGCAACAGGTTCGTGACAACCTTCCACAAGCTAAGCAACACAACTTCTCCAACAAGGCAAGCAACTCATCAAGATGCAGATTCAACAAACGCTTTTCCCTCTCCTCTGGGCACTCAATGAAATGGATACCATTTCTTCCTAAGGAGGGAGCATTGATCCAAGTGGATATAAGTGGCCACCCACCTTTTCCAACTGGCTCAAAACAAGTTTCTGGCAATTTTGGTAATTTACTATCTTTAGCAGTTTTTCGGGTCCTGAACTTTCGGA
>SNQJ01S0109452.1:34567-54389 GCA_010110895.2 Picea sitchensis
GAGAAAGACTTATGACGTTTTTGTATAAGACAACAAGACGAAAGCATGGACTTTGTCAGACAGAGAGAGCCAATTATATATTGCAGTAGACAATAAGGATGCAGACGGAAGCGTGGACTCTCCCAGATGGAGGGAACCAATTATACATCACCAAAGAGAAGATCATGCATGAAGCAAGGATTAGGAGGGAGCTAATCCTATGACCCATTGAATATGATGAAGTATATATCCATGGTAGTAGCCATGAAAGGCAGTACGTGTTCAATTCGACTTTAGAAGAAGACTTCTTCGAAGAGAAGCCTTAAAGTATCCCTGGTTGTCCATCCACATCCGTGATCCTATGATGAAAGAAATAAATGGAATCCTTAGGGAATGGAATCTATAAGAAACTCCATGGACCCAAGAGCTAAAGAAAAACATAAGAAATAACATGAAGATTCCAAGAAAGAAGAGAAGCCTGAACAACCAGTCATTGTATCGAGAATCACAAGATTACCAACCTAATATGAACTCAATAAAAGTAATCAAGCAGAGGAACTGAAAGTCATGATGAAGAACAGTGTATGGAAGACTTATGAATGAAAACATTGCGAGATATAGAACTAGAGGTTCTCCCAGATGGAGGGAGAAGACTATGATGATTACTTGTTCCAGTAAACCAGACATATCTCTACATGAGTCATTATATCATCTGCAACATCCATGAGTTGGAATTCTACATCAGATAAATGCAAATATTGTTCTCTAGGGCAATTGAACAAAGAGCATATGAAGAGCAACCTCAAGACTTTGAGGCATACCAGAAAGAGACCCTTGTATGAAGATGGAAGAAAATAATTTGGTGGAGAACCTCCAGTGCACAGTAGAAGCATGGTGAAGATTTTCTATAACAAATATATTGTATCAACATGATTACTTAGTAGATCGGATCTCATGATGACAGAAGAAGTGCCACATGGATATATCATAACATTGTTTCTGTGCAGGTTGATATGAGATGATTGTTATGAAGATTGTATGAAAGTAGATGTATACTACTGTGGTGGATGTGTTCCACTGTTCGTGACTATACGTTATTGATCAAGTACTTGCTTGCTACTTGGTGTGGTAGTGTACCACTGGATTGTAGTTATGTACTATTATGGATAGAAACAATTGTGTTCTATTTTTGTTCTGATTACCTTGAAGACTGTCAACAGTTTGGTAAATAATTAACAGCTAGATGAATGATGAACAAAGTGTTTCCAGACAGAAAATGGTTCAGAACATTTACTCTTCTAGATTAGAAGAATGGCTCTTGTATCACTTTGTGGAGTGAGAATCATGTTTGATTACTCAGATAGAGTATGGTTTCGAGAGATGATGCAACTGATGATGATGATGGTGCTCATGATCTAGTCATGATCTAGTCTATATAACTATGTTGATGCTACTGGGTGAATGGTATGTTTTGTGCTCAAGACCATTACCTGTAATACCTCCCTAGCTAGGAGGGAATGTTGATATTATGGTATCTGCGAGAGGTATTTACCTCCACGTGTAAACCTGACGAGGATAGAATACTCCGGGAAACAAGAAGAAACCCTAATGAGTTGGCTAATAACCCTAGAAGACTTGTTGGCTCAATAAGATAATTTATATTAGGTTATTAGCCTCCAAGAGAAGAAGTTGGCCAGAAATAATAATATATACTGAACAAACAGATACCGAGAATGAGAAGTCGACCCAAGTAGTTAGCCAAAATTAGTATAAATATAGGAGGCCAGTTCTCATTCTAGCAGGCAGTCTTAGAATTGTAGAGAAACAACTTGTGCGCACTGTAGTGCCCAGTCTTGTGCGTAGGTTTGAGGAGAGTTGCCATTGCAACTATTGCAACTAGCAGCTCATGTTTGGCTTGGAATATCTCTTGGCTAGGGTTTGGACTATCTGATTAACTCTTGTTGGTGCACTATCCTTGGGGAAAGGTGCGCTACCCTTTGTTTGGCTATCTAGCCTAGGGTTTTCTTCCGAAGTGATTCTCTGTCAAGGTTAAGGTGCTCGGAGGATAGCTTCGGCCTATTGTTGGGTGACAATAGAGACATTGTCAATGGTAAAACGAGCATATCCATTATATTCTAACAAAAACTACGCCCTAGTGATTCCACCGTCGGAAACGACTAAGATGTGTTTCAAAATAACCACCTTGGCCTACTGGGAAATGGGTCAGAAGGGTTTCCCTGGATCTGATATGATGACCACTCGGGAACCCTGAATGTGTCCGCCAAAAGTGTCGCACTCCCAAGTCTGGAAAATGTGCCCTAGAATATTCCTCCGTTGAAATCTGACAAGGAACTAAGCGAAATATGTGTCTTATGTTCCTCTCAACTGGGTTAGAGGGGAATCTTTGAACTCTCCCTAGATGAGACAAGTCAACCCACTGAACCTCCTGAGAAGCTGCGCCCTCACCCTGGATAAGTGCGCCCTTGCTGTTGGACCCTATGTAACTTCTGCTGAAGAATGATGGAAGACTTGTGTAATCTTCTCGGTGACTAGGGTGTGTCTCTCAACATCGAAATCAACCAACTGGTGTCTTCCTCCTGGAATCCATTGAACTATCTCTCTTGAGATGCGCCTCTCTCCTCAATGACAAGTCAAAATCTGCATAATGATGAATTATGTCGCTGACCCTTCTCTTATAGATTTTCTAAACCCTAATTCACTACTGAAACCCTAATTCGTTGTTGACTTCAAGGTCCAGTGGGACAACTATAGTCCACACTTAGCTACTTGGGAGGATGGATATGATATGCATCAACAATTTCCATTTTTGTTTGATAGCTAGACATATGATACTGTGATACACTTTATTTTGACATTTACATACTTTGAAACTTCAGGATGAAGTTTAAAACAAGAGTGGGTGTATGTAACATCCCACTCTTGTGCACACTGAGCAACCTTGTTATTTGAGGACAATTGCGTGCAAGTGATTCGGATCATTATACTATTGGCTGTTTTGATTATGAGATATTGTGGATTTGATGATATGTTATTTTTGTTGTATTTACATCGACAAATGCATTTGACTGGGTTCTCCTGAGTGTGCAGGACTCTGGACGTTAGAGGATGTCGAGGCATCGATGAAACTCCTTGGACTCTAGATCGAGTCAGGGAGTGGACTATTAGGGTTTGAATGTTGTTGATATGGCATATGTACATATTATTAGATATTATGATGTTGATTGTTATCGCTGACATGTTTCGTTGATGGATGCAGACTGATGATAGTTTGCTGACCAAACTCACATTTGGAGTAAATAGGTCATGCACGATAACCAAAGACATTGAGGGAGAGGGGTGGGAACAACCCTGCCACAACCTACTAGAACTCCTGCCATGGCTCGAACTATAGGTTAACGATTAACTAGGGATACTATGACAGTCGCTCACGATGATTCTAAAGGGGGCACAATAAGGAAGGGTCCTTATTCCTTAGAGGCCCTTAGTCTCCCATAAGATCACCTGACAGAGTATTGACTCTAGGGGTTTGACATCTATCAAATTCAGTCAACAGGCGAGTGACACCCTTGGAGCACATAGTGCATATTGAAGGGCACATCACGCAAATAAACATGAATGCAAGCGAGTGACACCCTTGGAGCACATAGTGCATCTTGAAGGGCACATCGCGCAAATAAACATGAATGCAAGCGAGTGACACCCTTGGAGCACGCAGTGCGTCTTGAAGGGCACGTCGCGGTTTTAATTCGGGTAAGTTAATAAACCTAGTGCCTAGAAAACTATGCCTCCTTAGGACCTATTCGACCTTAAAATAGATGACGGTATGAGTAAAGATTAATAACTAATTGTTCCCAAAAAAAAAAAAATTTTTGCCCAGCCTAGTGAATTTAAAACCTAGGTCTAAGTAGAACCTTTGAACAGAAAAACTAATTAGACATGTAACAAGAAGGGTGTAAAGAAAATTCAAACATTATTTATTAAAGTAAAAATTATAATGGAGGATTAATTCATTAAAAGGGTAATGGTTGTTTTGTCTAAACTTGCTAATTATGAACTTAGTTAAAAATAAAAAAGGGGAAACTTAAAGGAAAGGGGAAACTTAAAGAAAAAGGGGAATGTCTAACTTAGTAGGGAATCTATCATTTGGAACTTTCTATTTATGAACTCAACTAGAATTTAAGTAAGGCGTAAGTCATTTAAGAATTGTATGGGAATAATGGGACACCGAGGAGCATTTTTAGGAACGTTTTTAGGTGGGTGAGGGAAATAGGAAAATTTAATTAATTAATAAATTGATTTTTTGGTGCAACTAGGGGATCGAGTGACATGTGTACGGGGGATGTTTGTCCTAATTAAATTTAATAAAAATAGAATCTAATGAGGGTTTGGGAAACTAATCACTTGAAAAATCTATAAAATGGATGACAGAGGAGGAGTATGGACCATGTTTGGTTTGCGTAAGGTTACGCTATCGAAATTTCATCTTGACTAAACTTTCTCTTGTGGGAGTTGGGATACCCAGCTCAGGTAACGAGTGGTAGCTCGACCTTGCGAGGCGAGTTGGGTGCTAGAATTCTCTAGTATTGTGTGCATGGCCCCTTTGCGGTTCGGGGGGCTCAGGGGGAAGAAGAGTACCCCTAGCGTTGGCTGAGAGGTATCGGTGATGTCTCATCAGTTGGCAAGTAGGAGCTAGACAAAATGTGCACCGGGGAAAATGACTTTGGATCATCCACCTACGGCTACGGTACACTTTAAAATTCTAGTTGTATATTAGTTAGACTTGGCATTAGATCTATGTTGTTGAATTCAATGATTATATGTTATGGTGGGAAAGATCACATGTTGTGGATTACTAGGATATCTTGACCTTGCACCTTGTATTAAGTGTTTAACTGCATCTGGGTATCTTTCCCACCATGCTTGAGTGGTGGTTTGGCGTTTGTTGGGTTGCACCATAAGTTTGAATCCCGATGTTTTCCTTATTTTTGTTTGTTTTACACTCAGACGTTATTGCACCACGAACCTAGCACAACCCCTCCCTTTACCTCAAGCACCTCTCTTCATTTTTTTTATCCTACCTTCACCTTGCCTGTAATTCACCCAGAAAGAGAATGGCCCTTGACTTCGTTGTTTCTTTGACCATAGCCTCGACTTTCGAGTGCATCTCTGCGTTGGCAGATCTAGATAAAGCTCAGTGTTGCTATTTTACTGTGGAATAGAATAAGAGTTTTTAAAAATAAAAGAAAGGCATGCGTTTTTATAGTCTTGTTTGTATTGTGATTTATTGGGACTGTGTTTAGCTTCTTCTTCCTGGAGTTTTTTTTATCCTCTCGTGGCCCAAACGAGCGCAGAACCCAACCCCTGGCCTGTGTTTTTTTTTAATCCCTATTGGAACACGTGAGGGGGATTCAATTGTTGGTCTGCATAGGGTTGATTTTGAAATGTTTATTGCACTCTCAACGCTTGCTTGCACATAGTTTTTTTTTGTGTCCTGTAGACTCCTCCCCACCCTTCAACACTACCCCGGTCCTATTTAATTGCTGAGCATTTTTTCTTTCAGAGAGGCACGTTGGCGTGGACTCTTCCCTCAACATGTTGTGCATATAATACACCTTAAGGGATCCTCCCTTGGTCGTGTGTTTTCTCCTTGGTGCTTGGTCTATGAGCGTTGTCGAATTCTTGGGTGATATGCTGGTTGGAGTTCAAAGGCCTTGTTGTCGATTGACTCAAGAGAGTAGAGCCCAAAAACTAAACATTTAGTTACGCGTGGACTCTTCCCTTGTCACCTTTTCTCTTGTGATCGGGCCCGAACTTGGACATCTGTTTCATGGGATTCGAATAAAAGACCCAATTTTTTTACGTGTGCGTAGGCTCTCCCTTAGCCATGGCGCTAGGCTTCGATGTAGAGCCTTGTTGCGTGTTGAACAAACAATTTACTAGTTGCTCTTCAACGTTGTTGACCAGTGGAGATTGGGCCTCGAGCCCACCTTTCTTTAAAAACCTGCAATTTGATCGAGACCATGAGATCACAGTGACCCAATGCTTGGGCATAAACTTGTTACCAACCAACTCTGATTTTTTTCTCCAAAACAAAATCGCCCTTTAATTGATTTCCTGTACACTTTTACGTTGCCAAAATTTGGCTAATCATGTACTGTATAGCTACGCGTGGCGCTGCTAGTCTTGGGTAGTTTCCCTGCTTTGAGTGAATTTTTTTTATATTCGGCATTGTGTGATAGGAGGAACGACAACGTTTTTCTATGGTAGAGGTGTCAGGGCGGAAGCGATATTTAGGTGGAAAGTGGCAGTTACTCCCTTTTCATTCTGCGATTTCTGAGTTTTCTTGGCAAGTTTTATATTTCTAATCCGCAAAAAAAATATAAATTAACATTTAACCATGTCGTATGTTTTGTGAATTTCCAAGTTAATGATAGTTGGCAATGTAACTATTTCTAATCCCTGGATTCTTGGTTACTTACGCCCATAATTTTATAATGTACAACCATATTGTTAATTATTAATGCCACTATATCATTGTTGGTCTTGTGCCGAGTTTTATGATGGGCTGACCGGATTTTTTTTTAGTATAAACCATGTTGTTGATTAATTAACACCACTGCAACAATATCACTGTCATTCTAGTGCAGCGTTTAAGATATGTTGTCAGGTATTAGTAATGATGTATAAACTAGGTCGATATTTAGTATGATACTGGAAACCATTAATTATAGTAATGGGTAATCCTAACTGCAGTTTTAATTTAAGACGTTTAGGATGGGAGTGAAGCAATTTGTTAATATCATTCGATGGATTTAGTATTAATTTAAATTGAATGATAGGACATAACTATTTTAAAAACGATGTTGATCCAATGATGGTCGTGATTCCTTATTATAATTAGATAATGATGGGTTGATGGTTAAATTATCTAAATTATTTACTGAATAACCCAGTAAAATTTTAATTGAGCACTGTGTTAATGAACTAATAATGGTTGTAATTGTTGAAAAACATGTTAATCTAACGACTGTATGGATGGCATAATGGTTATCTCCTTTAATAAGGTTTATTGTTTATGTTATCAATATAATAATGTCCTTTGTTTAGGTTTGTGATTCAAAAGTGTTTAATGGTTTTATTTTAGTGATTAGTCTAAGGATTACCATGATGTATGTATGATAAAATGAAAGACCTCGGAAGGTATTTCACTTCTCACGCCTCGGTTTTTATTCTAATGATTGATTGATTAAATAGAACCCCTGTAATTTAGATAGAATTGCGCCTCAAGTCTGTATTGCTAGAATGATAGTGTAAGTCATCTCCCTTGCGTTCTTGTAAATTTAAGGTTAATTGAAGTAATGTATAAATGTTTAGTTTTATCTGGTTGTGCGTGGTGCAAGGCCACTAATGATTGGTCGTTGTTGAATATTTGTGCGCTAAGCAAATGTTGAATCATTGATTGCTAATTCTCGCTCACTTTAAAGGTTCATGTTACTTGTGTTATTGATGTTGGTTGCATTAGGTTGGTCTGATGTTTGTCCTTAGTATAGTAGGCTTGTCTTACTTATGTCGGGCGAGATGTAGACATTTTCTTGTTCCTCAGAACGGTCGCCAGCCTTGAGACCTTAAATGGTCAAAATCGATGGGAACCTGGGCTTGAGCATTGCTTATGTGTCTTGGAGGTCCTAACCTTGCAGGGTACGATGAGCGGGTATTCATTTCTATTTTTTAGTCTGATTGATTGTCATATGTTGCTTCCAACTGCTTGATGTGCTAGTATGCTAGGTTGTTATGTTTGTCTGTTTCCTGAATTGCGTGTGTTGTGTTCGTCGTCTAGTTGCGTTGTTTGACTATTGTCGTTGTTACTTTACTTCTTAAAAAAAAAAACATATTGCATTGGTTATGCATCACATGTTGTCGTAATGATGGGGGTCATAACACAACCTACTAGCACTCTCGCCATGGCTCAAATTGTATGTTAATGGTTACCTAGTTTGAGAGGTCCACAATGTCGTGAGGGCATATTGAGACATTTTCTCAACAAAATTTCTAAGGGGCGCACAATAAGAGTCCTTATTTCTTAGAAGCCCTTAGTCTATCACAAGGTCGCACGAGTGGAGTGTTGCTTGCAAGGGTTGGACAAATTACCAAAACCAGTCAAAGGCGAGTGACACCCTTGGAGCACAAAGGTACGTCTTGAAGAGAACGTCACGTAATTAAAACTTGAGTCAATAAATCTAGGTGGCATAGAAAACATTAAGTAGATTGAATCGTGTCAGATTAACTTATTTAATTAAACATTGAATTTATTTGACCTTGTCTGATAAAAATAATTAATTAAGGAGTGAATCTATTAATTATTAATCCCAATAAAAGTCAAAGCCTATTTCAAAGACTAAGTCTAAGTTTAGTTAGGGGAGTAAATAAAATTTATTAATTAAATTAAAAGAAAAGAGATAAATCAATTTAATAAATAAAATAGTGAGAAAATCTAAAGATGAGATATAATGTACATGTGTGCATGAAATTAATAAAAGGTAAATTAAATTAAGAAATAATTAAAATATGAGAGAATAGGTTTACACATAGGATGGTATCTATAGTCTAGCTACCACTAGTCTAACTAGAAGAAGACTCCTAATCCAACTCTAACTGAGATCTAGTTAGGAGAAACCCATTAAATGATAATCTAGGAAATAAAGAGACAAATAAGAGCGATTTTAGGAACACATTGGGGAATGTGAGGGAATTTGTCTTCTTATTTAAATTAAAATTTATGATTACTTGTGCAACCTATAAGATCCTTCTCTTGCGCGCACATGATATGACTTATTCTTTGAGGACACCTGCGTGCAAGTGATCCAGTTTAATGTATGATTGTCTATTTCTCTTATGGATTCTGATGATGATGATGTGGATGTGATGTTATGTTATTTGATATCTATGTATAGACATGTATTATTGACGAGTTTCTCCTAAGTGTGCAGGGCACTTGACGGATTGAGGATGCTTATGGCATCGGTGAACCTCCTAGGACTCTGGATCGAGTCAGGGAGTGGACTATTTATGGTTTGGGTATTTCTGTTTTTTCATATGTGACATATGATCGGGTATATTATGATGTGGTTTATGGATCACTGACATGTTTCGTTGATGGATGCATGCAAACAATTTCTTTCTAATTAGACTCACATTAGGATTAAAGGGTCCATGCACAACAACCATATATATTGAGGAAGAGGTGTGGCAACAACCCTGCCACAATCTACTAGCACTCCCGTCATGGCTCGAATTGTAGGTTAATGATTACCTAGTTCGAGAGATCGATGATGTCGTGAGGGAAGAATGAGACAGTTGCTCACGAAGATTCTAAGGAGCGTGTATTAAGGCATGGCCCTTATTCCTTAGAGGCCCTTAGTCTCCCACAAGGACGCCCAATGGAGTATTGACTCCAAGGGTTATATGTCTACCAAAATCAGTCAAAGGTGAGTGGCACCCTTGGAGCACATAGTGCGTCTTAAAGGGTACGTCGTATAAATAAAAATTGAATAAAGGTGAGTGGCACCCTTGGAGCACATAGTGCGTCTTGAAGGGCACATCGTGATTTTTAACACAGGTGAGTCAATGAATCTAGGTGCTTAGAAAACAATATTTTATTTTGATTTGGTCAACCTTAAAATAAATGTTGTATAAGTAAATTTTATTAATTATAAAATTCCCTTAACAAATGATAATCCTAGTTGAAATTAAAGCCTAGGTCTAAATAGGGTAAGAGGACTAAAAGCTAATTAATCAATTAATAAAAGTGGGATGAAGGAAAATCAAGTTAAGAATTTAAAAGAGGAATAATTTATCTAAGAATTAATTACTATTTATGTGCAAGACATGTTAATTTGGAACTTAGAAAAAAATGGGAAATGAATGCAAAAAGGAATGTGGAAACATAGAAAGGAATATAGTCTAGAGAACTTTCCTAAATAAAAAACAACTATTTTTTAGAAAGACGTTAGTCATAAAACAAAATAGAGGGAATAAAGGGAGAGCGATGAGCATTTTTAGGAGCGCTTTTAGGGTGGGTGAGGGAAATTGGAAATTAATTTAATTAAATAAATGAATTTCTGGTGCAACTAACAAATCGAGTGACAAGTGTACATGGGAGAGTATTTCCTAATTAATTTTTAATAAAAAGAATTTAACGTGCAATTGACAAGTGGTCACTAAGAGAACTCTATAAAAGTAATGGCAGAGAAGAGGAAGAGATCATGACTGACATGCGTAAGGTTATGTTGTCGTAATTTCTTTGACTGATTTTTCTTGTGGGAGTTGGGATACCGAACTTGAATAGAGAGTGGTATCTCGTGTTCGACAACACGGGTATTTGAATAGAGGATGAACACCTTCAATAACCTCTCACACAACTAGATCAAATATCAACACACCAATGTTTTGACGTGGTAAAATTGCTTCGGGGAAACATCCACGACCCCAACCAACGTGACCACTTGGAGAAGTTTATTAATGCAAAGGAAAAATATTACAGAGAGATTCTACAAGAGAGTTTCTCACAATCGATCATCAAAAAATGACCCTCCATGCTCTTTAAATAGAGATCATGGACCAATCAGGTGTTAAGCCACAGATCAATGGTCGTTAAGATTGAGGAGAATATGAACTGTCAAATCACTCTATGTCGAGAACATATCGTGACCGTTGGATTTCCTAACTACAAATGCATACTAAATAAACACACTAAGAAACACAATTTTACCTAATGACACATTAGACCAAGTAAATCTTAACTAACTCCTAAGTGTCTAAATATCCTAACATCCCCCCTTAAGAACAACTTGGGATAAGATTGAAGGATTTACAATAGTGACACAATAGGAGAAGGAAGGAGGAATTAGAGCCTATTCTCCCTTAATGATAACTTCCTGAACTCCTAACATAGATCGAAGTTTGGGAAACTTCGATTCTATAAGAGACTTTGTGAAAATGTTTGCAACTTGATCTTCTGTAGGAAAAAAAAACACTTCAATAACTTCATCATGAACGAGATTTCTGATGAAGTGCATGTGTAGCTCGATGTGCTTGTTGCACTGATGTTGAACTGAGCCTTTGGCGAGCTTGATGGAACTTTGATTGTCGCACCAAAGGCTGGTCGAATGTTGTTGTTAGAATCCAAAATCTGAAAGGATCAGTCGAAGCCACAAGGCTTCTTGACTTTCATTTACCATTGCTTGGTACTCTGCTTCTACTGAAGAAAGTGAAATAGCTTCTTGTTTCTTACAAGCCTAAGTGATAGGTCATGAACCAAGGATGAAAACATAACTTGCAATAGAATTCCAATCATCAAGGTCACCGACCCAAAATGAATCAGTGAAACCAACCAATAAAGGAGTCCCCCCTGAACTATAATGTATCTTGAACTGAACTGTACCACAGACATAGCGAAGTATCCTTTTAACTGCTCTCCAATGGATTTCATGGGGTGTTTGCATATACTAGGAAACAACACCAACAACAAAGGAAAGATCATGACGGGTATGAGTCAAGTATAAGCGGCTACCAACTAACTGACGATACAGGGTGGCATCAACTTCAAGAGAAGTACATGTGGCAGTAAGATTGACTCCAGACTGGAAGGGAGAAGGGGCTGGTTTACAATAATCGATGTGAAAGCGAAGAATAAGGTCACAAGTATACTTAGACTGGGAAACAAAAATTTCTTCATTGATTTTCAAAACTTGGAGGCCAAGGAAATAGTGCAAAACACCTAAGTCTATCATTTCAAATTTCTTCTTAAGGTTGGTGTTCACATGGTTTAAAATTTTTGAGTCACTACCAATAAGGATAAGGTCATCAACATAAAGGACACAGATTATGAGATGGCTTCCTACTTTCTTGGTATAGACATTATGATCAGGATGGAATCTAGAGAATCTGGTGTCAATAAGAAAGTTATCCATTTTGACATACCAAGCTTGGGGAGATTTCTTAAGACCATAAAGAGATTTATTAAGGAAACAAACAAGGATAGAGTCATTCTAGACATAGCCAGGAGGTTGTTCCATGTAGATTTATTCTTGCAAATCTCTGTGCAAGAAGGCGGATTTAACATTCATATGATGAACCTCCCATTTATATGAGGCAGTAAGGGAAAGAATAAGACAGATGGAATTCATTTTGGCTACAGGGGAAAATGTTTCATTATAGTCAATTCTTTCAACTTGGGAAAATCCTTTAGAAACTAACCGAGCTTTGTGTCTTTCAACACTTCCATCTGATGCATACTTAGTTCTGTAGACCCATTTACATATGACAAGTTTTCTTCCTTTTATAAGAGGTACAAGATCCCAAGTATCGTTGGTCATTAAAGAACGATACTCTTCATTCATTGTTGTATCCTAATCTGGATGACCTAAAGCTTATGCAAATGTTTCTGGATCATGAGTCTTTGAAAAATGAGACAAAAAAGAAGAGGCTCACTGGAACTGTGAACGTGTACGATGCTGATCTCAAGGATCATCGACAAGATCACCAATTGCTTCTTATGTTGAACAGACCCATCTTGGAAGCTGTGGAGATGGTGTTGGTTCATGTTCAAAGGACTCATCTGGAGGAAGGTGATCAGGAGGAGGTGGATTTTCATCCTCACTGTCATCATTTGAAAAGAAACAAGAATAGGAACAAAAGAAGGCACAAACGTCGAAGATGTCTCATAGGTCGAAGAAGGCACCATTGTCTAATTAGGCTCGCAGGACAAAAAAGTTTCATCAAATTTAACATCTCTTCTAATAATAATTTCATTACAATGTGGTTGAAGAAGTTTATAACCTTTGACATCTTCAGAATAACCAACAAATATACACTTCTCACTTTTAGGCTGCAATACTTTCATTTTCTCATCAAGAATGTGAACCCATGCTATACTACCAAATACACGGAAGTGACTTACATCTGGTTTAATTTTAGTCCAAGCTTCTTCCAGTGTTATATTTTTAAGAGCCTTTGTAGGAGTGTGATTTACTGTGTAATTTGCATAGTTGATTTCTTTCGCTCAATACTTTAGACTTAATCCCTTAGATTGGATCATACAATTTGCCAATTCTTTTAATGTGCGGTTCTTTCTCTCAACAACACCATTTTGTTGTGGTGTATATGGAACAATGTGTTGCATTTGGATTCCCTGTGTAGTGTAGTAACTTGTAAAATTATTGTTCACATATTCGCCTCCATTATTTGTTCTTAACTTTTGAATTTGATGTCCAGATTTCTTTTCTACAAGGGCCTTGTAGGCCAAAAACTTGTCAAAAACTTTGCTCTTAAGTTTTAAGAAGTAAACCCAAGTACGCCTGGAAAAGTCATTAATAAAAGTTAAGAACTACTTGCACCAAGAAAAAGGAGAATAAAGTGGACCACACAAATCACTATGAACAATATGCAAAGGGCCCGAGGCATGCCAAGAGGCACATTTGTCAAAATTGCCCCGATGATGTTTGCCAAGAACAAAACCGACACAAACACCAACTCTGCATGAAACAAGAAGAAGACCAGTCACCATCTTTTGATTACATAATTGTTGCAATGAGCGATATTTTAGATGACCAAACCACGCATGCCAAAGTTTGTTCAATTCATCACTATGAGCAACAAAAACTGAAGAAAAAAATGATGACCCAAAGTTGTCAAACTTGCACAACCTGGTAATATCATCAACAATTCTAGTTGCAAGAACATGCTTAGGATATTTTAGATCCTTGATTACAACTTGGTGAGGTGAAAACTCTACGATTTTTCCTTCACCTAAATGAGTGATTTGATATACTAATAGAAGGTTACAAGAAATACTTGGAACACATAATACATCATTGAAATGATCGTTTTCTACTTGAACTGTTCCAGATCCTTCAACACTAAGAGATCTATCATCATCAAAAAATATTTTCTTGGTGTTACATTCATTTAGAGAAGAAAATATGTCTCTATCCTTAGCCATATGATAAGATGCTCCATAATCAATAAGTCACTCATCAGAAGCAGAAGTAGAAGTTGTATTGAAGGAGAAAACATAAACAGAAAGTGCATGTCCATGAGAAGAATAAGAAGTAGAATCAATAATGATGTTGTGCTTCTTCATTTTTGCTTCTAAAGATGTCATCTTCTTGAAACATTTGGACTCATCATGACCATCTTTATCACAAAAATTGCAATGTCTGTCAATCTTCTTACTTTTATATTTTTCTCCTTTGTCACCATTAGGAGCGGAAGTTGTCTGAGTGAGTTTGGGACCCTTATATTTCTTGTTGTTGTGGCGAGGATGTTGCTTCTTTGGATTATTGGGTTTATCTTTCTGATGGACGATTAAGGATTTGTTGGAGGTACCTGCAGTGCTAATCACTCCAACTTGTACAAACTTATCTTTTTCTCTAATCAAAACATCACAAAAGTTCTCCCTAGAGCATCTTGTATGGCATAAAAGGTAGATACAAACACAAAATATGAACTACCTAGCTTAGAAAGAATAAGATAGATGCAACGATCTTGTTATATCTTTATCTTACATTCTTCACATAAAGTTCTAAGTTTTTTAAACTTAGATAGATAGTCTTCAATGCAAGAAAAATCATTTGGACTTAAACTCAATACTTGATTTTCTAATTGTTGTGCTCGAATAATATTATGTTTACCAAACACAGATTCAATCTTGTCCCAAGCTTCTTTGGGTTGATCAATTGATTGAAGGTGGAACCTTAAATCATGAGAGATGGAGATTCTGATTAATCCACGTGCTTCGTCATTCCTATTATCCCATTTGAATTTCTTATCAACATTAGTGAGTGTTGTTTCCTTTCCCAAGGTAATCTGGTACAAGCCTTTACTTCTTAATAAATCCTTCATATGAAATTTCCATTGGAAGTAGTTGGTGCTGGTAAGAAAATGATTACTTGTAGAATCCATATTAAATATGAATATAATAGAGATTTAAAAATTGAAACTAATGATCTGGATGGAATGAGCTTGAAAAATTAGCCGGTTTTTAAAAAACCGACACTGAAAATGGACTTCGGATGTGAGAGTTATGCTCTTTTTAAAAAAGGCATAAATGATAACCAAAGGATCATGTGGTAGTGTAAGTTGCTTTATGATGTGACTCACTTTTATAAAGAAAAGTGGGGATCACTTTTACAATGAATTTACTTTATAAAACAATATATGCATCCAAAATAAATAACTCTAAAATAAAATATTAAAGCTACTTCTAGTGATTCACTTTTATACTTGAAGTGAAATACACTTTACAATTTTAGCATGAAATTTTTCAAAAAATGTAACAAAAAGAGAGACTTGAACTCAAGACCTCTTACTTAATAATGAAACTTTTAACCAAATAGTATAGCAAAACATATTGTATTTTTTAGGAAAAGGATTGGAGGTGTTGTTGTTGGAGAGCGTGCTAGAAAAAACTCTTTTCACACAAGAAAAAAATTTCGCTTCTCGATGAAAAAAAGGGTTAGATCGTTGTTGTTTTGGTTGTTGGAGAGCGTGCTAGAAAAAAACTCTTTTTACACAAGAAAAAAATTTCTCTTCTCGATGACAACAAGGGTTAGATTTCGATTAGCTTACCGGAAGATGCACCTTTTCCTATTTGTTTCTAATTTTTCGAGATCACACAGGATGCAGGGAAAAGAGAATACACAGATCTAAAAGAGTAGAAACCCGGAAATAAATAATACAAAACCAAAATGATACTTTGCAAAAATTTTAAAAATGCGTATTTAGGCTTTATACCTATGGATCTGACTGAAATGGTCGTATCTTGGGAAAACTGAAACCTTTTCGAAAAAAAAACGAATCCTGGTTGAAACATGTGCTCTAGACGCAATGGAACAATACTTTGAGCCAAAAAATGTATGAAAATGACAGAAAATGGAGATGACGCAACTCGGCTTCACAATCTCGATCTAGAACATGAGCGGGTCTTCAAACATACTCTGATGCCATGTTCGACAACTTAGGTATTCCAACAGAGGAAAAACACCTTCAGTAACCACTCACACAACTAGATCAAATATCAACACACCTATGTTTTGACGTGGTAAAACCCCTACGAGGAAACATCCACGACCCCAACCAATGCAGCCACTTGGAGCAGTTTATTAATGCAAAATAAAAAGATTCTAGAGAGATTTTACAAGAGATTTTCTCACAATTGATCATCGACAAATGAACCTCCATGCTATTTAAATAGAGATCATGTACCAGTTGAGTGTTAAGCCACATATTAATGGTCATTAAGATCAGGGAGAATATGAACCGTCAGATCACTCTATGTCGGGAACATATTGTAATCGTTAGATTTCCTAACTACAAATGCATACTAAAGAAACACACTAAGAAACATACTTTTACCTAATGACACATTAGACCAAGTAGATCTTATTTATTTATTTATTTATTTTTTTATGTCTGGAGGAATCAACAACTAGTTGGACACGTGCTCGCATTACACGTGACCGTGTTATCCAACTGCTACCACTATAACCTCCAGGTGTGCCCACGAGGCCCCATACATAACACACATTGTAAGTTGGGGGGAGTTGAACTCGAAACCTCATGGAACTTCATTTTCACGACACTTGCCAATTGAGCTGCCCCCCCGGGGGCTAGACCAAGTAGATCTTAACTAACTCTTAAGTGTCTAAATATCCTAATAGCTTGACCTTGCGAGGCAAGATGGGAGCTATATTTTGTCTCTGGTTGTGTGTGTGTGGCCCCTTTGCGGCTCGGGGGGCTAAGGGGGAAGAAGAGTACCCCTAGAATTGACTCGGAGGTACCGGTGAGGTATCAAAAATTAACAAGCAGGAGCAAGGAGGATCACAATTATCCAAATAACATCAACAAGTCCATCCGTCGGTTACCATACACACGTTTAAAATTGCATCGTAAATAGTTAAAATTTTTGTATATGGATTTATATGTTGATGAAATTTGAATGGATTTTTGGAACTAGATGTGTGTGAATATACTTAATACATTGATATGATAATAAAGAGGCATGTGTGTATAATTTTTTCAAGTATGACTGGTATGTTCTTGAGTATAATAATATTAGCAATCATGGCGTGTAATCTCTGAATATATTTTTCCTTGACCCTCGTTACCTATTAGCGAAACATAATAAAACCTGTACTTCCATAATCATATACCCAAGTGTTATGTTATTGAGGTTGGGAACATTGTCCCACCTAAACTATGTTGTTTAATGTGTACTTGGCCACCGAATTTAAGGAATGTTAAATCTGCTTCTTGAGCCCACATACTCTTCCAAACTCAATGCCCCACAACCCATTTTTTTGTCGCAATGGCATGCCCCTTTTTGATTAATTTCTAAGTAATCTAAAGCCTGTTTTTTCCCCTTCAAGATCACTGTGATCTTCCTTTACCCTCAAAGTTTTTTATTGGGGATTCTCTAAAGTTTTCTAACTTTCGCGTTCGTGCTAGGATTAAGATGTCCACAAGTTTTTCTCCTCCACAACTGTCGTTGGACAACAATTTAAGGGTTCTCTGCATTTTATTTGGTTGCTTGTACTTTTTCCTTGTGCCCTTGTTTCTTTCTCTCTATGTTTGGGAGGCATGTGCCTAGTCCCGTTCTCACTTAATTCTTGGCGAATTTTTGTGCCTCTTCTTTTCGTTATATGTTTCTATTTTTTCCTTGCGAACTGATGGAGGATACCCCACTCAAAATCAACCTCTTATCTCTATGTTTTTGCATTTTATTTCCTTGCAAACTGATGGGGGATACCCCATGTTGTTCCAGAGTCTGTACTTAAGGCTAGAAAGTACAGGGTCTAGGCATCTGAAAGTGAGTAAAAGATAAAAAGGGGAAAAATCAACCTTCGGGAAAAGGAAGCTAAGGCTGATTTCTAAGTTGTTTTTGCCTCGCTTTCAAATGTTCATGGATACTTATACCCCATTCAATTGCGGCCCATGAACGTTCGAGTTCGACCCAGGTGATGGAGGTTTTAAGTATGGTGTCAAAAAGGTTCAAAGCAATGTTGGTTTGATCCGATAGGCCGGGTTCAATGTTGGGCTATCTTGCAAAGGGCACAGTCATGGAGGAACAAAAAATGAAAATAAAGTTTGAGGTTTAAAATGCTACTTCAATTTTTTGACCGTATAAAATAGAACTTTCAAAATCCGATGTTAAAGGTAAAAAACAAACCAAAGGCCTTCTCCTGTAACCGAGTTAAATTTTTAAAGAATCATGTATGAAATGTGAGAAAACATTAAGCCGTCAACAATGCGAGGCTCCTATCAAGGGAGAATCTCACCTTGTAAACAGAAGAAGAAAAAGCAAGAAGTAATCTGACGAAGAATAAAATATAGAGATATAAAAAGTTCACAGGTCTTGTACCTGCTGATAGATGATATAGAGGAAAAACTGCAAGTGATTAGACGACTAAAAAATTGGTCACCATAGTAGAAGTTGCACTAAATTGTAGCTAAGCATTCATCATAAATATATGCGAAATGAAATTTAATGTAAGATAACAGAGAAAACAAAACTCATAACTCGGTCTTCACGGAATCAGGAATCTTCGGATTGCTTTGCATTAATTTTAAAAATAAAGAAAGTCTCTATTACAATCGGCCAATAAAGGTCCAACCCTTTATTCTCACTTCAAAATGCATATTTATACAAACTTCTAAACGTTAGAATCTCAATCGTTCCAGAACTTTTCGGTTACAAAATAAGAAATTTATGCATTTCACTTCTTTGTCTTTGTCCTCCTTCCTGCGGGCAGAGCACCTTCCTTTCTTTACTCTTTGGGTTCTAAAAATAGAACAGGCAGACATCTGTCATTATTTGACACCAGAAGCCTGCCCTTTCGCCTGCTCGGTGCAAGTGATGCACCTCTCCATCAACTGGGCTATCAACCTGGAAGGCTCTGCTTGGTCATTCGCTTCAAGAGTGTAACAATTCTTCGCCAGCTGCGGTAATTTTTTTTTCACTTGTCGGTCCTTTGCGATGATGGAGAATAATTGTAAACTTGGTTGTACTAGCCATTTGTCCATTTGGGTCATATCAACCTGGCTGATCTGGGATATCTCCACTTGCTGCTCCTCCATGTTTTCTTTGATGTCCAACATATGTTTAGCTATATTGATTTTTCCCAGTGTCCCAACACTGCTCTCCTCATCAAGATCTAGCAAACCTTTACTTATTAAAGAGAACGTTTCCTCACAAAAATTATTTACTTCGTTAGCTCTCCCCCTGCTTTCCAATATGTTCTTCTCCGAGACCTTCAACATGACATTACCTCTGGTTTGTTCCACGATGGATAATTTTGAGGTGTTGGTCGTCTCTATCTTCACTGCAGCTATAACAACGTCTTGGAAAGCGACCCGTGCTGCCCCAGCTTCTCTTTCTTTCGAAGAAATGTTTTCTAATATTTGCTCTATCATCCGGAAATGGTTCTGAATGGTTCTCACCTTTGCCAACAAATTTTGTTGAGACGTAAGTACCTTATGTTGGATTTCGACGGCCTGCGGTATGAACATTTTTATGTCTACAACCTGTTTCTTGGCCACCTCCAATTTCGACTGCAACTCTATAATATGTTGCCCCTGCTGGCTTACCTTTGTTTGGCTAGTTTGCATCGACTGGCGCACCTGCTCGAGGTCGGACCTGAGCTTCTCGATTTCACATAGGTCGGTTGTTCGGGCTTCCTCAAGGCTCCTTCTCACCTTGTCCTTGACATTCACTTCGACAATAGCTACCTTAGCTTCCAATTTATTGATCAGGAGGTTCTTTTGT
>SNQJ01S0109453.1:29646-42123 GCA_010110895.2 Picea sitchensis
CTCAGAGAGTACATTGGATAGCTGCGAAGCATGTGCTTCGCTACCTCAGTGGTACAATGGAGTATGGGTTGTTATATGAGTGTAGTGGTGGAGTGAGATTGGCAGGCTTTACAGATGCTGATTGGGCAGGATGTGTAGAGGACAAAAAGAGTACTTCGGGTTGTTGTTTCAGCATTGGATCGGGCATAATTTCCTGGTTCAGCAGGAAGCAAAAATCAGTGGCATTAAACTCTGCCGAGGTAGAGTACATGGCTGCTAGCTTGGCAACATATCCGGCACTGTGGCTTAGGAAGTTACTCTTGGGATTGTTCAGGCAGGAGCTAGAAGCTACTGTGATTAACTGTGACAATAAGAGTTGCATCAAGCTCTCTGAGAATCCGGTATTTCATGATCGTAGCAAGCACATCGATATCAGATATCATTTCATTCGGGATTGTGTATAGAGAGGAGCCATGAGGCTTGATTACATACAGACTGATGAGCAGATGGCGGATATTTTCACCAAGGCACTGAACAAACATAAGTGTGAAAAGTTAAGAGATTAGATGGGGTTGAGACATAATCCCTTCCTCGCTAAGAGAGAGTGTTGAGATTGGATAGCAAGGAAGGTCTTCACCATGCATGGCATGCTAGCATGGAGGAGGACAATGAAACGTATCCAAGTTGATGGGTTAGTCTTTTTCTTAAAATTGTACTTAGGAAAAGGTACATTAAATGGGTTATATTTTAATGTTGACTTCATGAAAACTTTTTATAAAGTTAAAGTGAGAAATAATTTAAGTTTTGGTTTTTTAATCTTGACCATTGATCTCATAAGGTGTATGAGGATCAATCTTGGCCCTCCATCCTTTTGGAGATAGGGTTTCTCACTTGCTCATTGAGTAAAAAGGAGATCAACTTGGAGAGGAGTGCATTATGCACAAGAGAGAGGCAATTTTCTGAAGAGAGAAAGAGCAGAATTGCTTGAAGGTTTGGAGAGAGAGTTTGCATGGAGACAGAGGAGGCTTCTACACTGAGAATGGCACACATCTTCAACATTGCAGAGGTCTTTTCCTACAGATCTGATCAGGAGGATTTGCAGAAGGGGACCATACATTTGTTGAGGAGGTTTTGTATTTGGCTGGGCTGATTTTATTGTAAGAGATCTCTATATTTTCCTGCTCAATAATAATAAATTCCAAATCTGCTGCACTGGTTTTCCCTCCGGCGTTTTTCCAGGGACGAATTGTCCAAAAAATTACTTGTGTACATGTGATGTGATTGCTGTTATCTTTTACTGTTAAGTTCCTGGTTATTACTTTCTGCCGTGTATTATTTATTTGTGAAGAAAACCTGGCAGAATCAGTTAACAGAAAAATTAATTGATTTATTGAACTGGGTTTGAAGATAATTCACATCATTCACACCAAAAGAAATATTACAAAACATAACAGCTTCTTTCAAGCTCTCACTAACAAACTCAATCACTGAACTACCCAACCTAGTGTGCCCTCCTTTCCTTTATAGAATAGGAGCAGAAGGGGGATATAACTGGCTAATAATGGCCTCAAATGCATTGCTCTGTATCCCAAGGAATCTCACTTAGTGTAGTGCACAATCAATGAGCCTTTATGAAAGGAATAATGTGCCACTTGTACAAATAATCTCTCTTCAATGAATGTGCCTTACTGAGCAGCTGTAAGTTGTCATAAATGTGTCATAAGTGCGAAGAATCTTTCTTAGAATAGTGTGCATTACATGTGTAAAGGAATCCACCATAGGTGTACAAAATCGTCATAGATGTAAGAGAATCTCTCCTACATGTGCCGAAAATAGAAAACGAAACTTCCTCATGAGAAGAGGAATATTCCCCTATAGTAGTGTGCCCAACTATACAAGGAGAACAAGTTGGAGCAACAAGGAAAACCTAACAAAGGTGACTCAAAGGAATGGACTCCAGCACAAGTGAGTTGTCACTAGGACAAATGGAAGGCCCTTGTCATCAACTGGCAGGTCGTGTATGGTGGATGCATGATAAATACCCCACACAGTGGTATCGTAAGCAGGTATCCGTATGGTGCAGTGCACAGTACGGATACCTTGTACTACAATAACGTTTTACCATTGTTTAAATTCTAAAACCATTTATTATCAATATTATTCTAAGAATATTGATTATGCATTATATTTCTTATTTTTCTTATATTATTTGATATTTTCAGTAATTTCAATGTTATTATGATATCAAAACTTAGTAAATTCTGTTATTAGTTTATTTACAATTTAAGTTAGTGTTTTACTAGTTTATAAAAATATCATTCTAATAATGTTTAATTATTTTTATATTGCTTGTCTGTCGGTTATTGAGGTGTATGTCTTCACAAGGGAGGGGATGTTAACCAGGAAGGAATAGATGGTGGTATTTTTCAATATCTTACTGTGTGTTGTGTGTTGAATTAAGAACTTTGAAGTATGTTTCTTCTTGGGTATGGCACATGGGTGAAAGGCATATGGCTAGCCATGCATGTCGTGGAAGGTTTTATGTATTGATTGGTAATAAGTGATCATACATATATTTAGGTCAGCCTATGTTCTCTTTAGGGGGATGTGAGGAGATTTCCTCTCTAACATTTAGGATTAGCTGTTCATTTTCAGATTGCATTATTCTCTTATAAGTTATTTGGTATCATTAACTGTATCTTAATTTGATATGGTCATTGTTTATTTGAGACTGCTTCTTTTGTGGAGTATTCTGGCTTCCCTACAAAGTTCAGAGGCCTCTTTCAAATTTAGATATACCTTGTCCAGTCTTGCTGTCGTTCATCATATGAATTCCTTTTTTAGTGTTCGTGTGTTTCGGTGTGCAGTTGTGTATGGACAATTCTGATTTCTTTGTCTGCAAGGATATGGTTGGAAGTTTATATTTATATTATTTTAGCCAGATTTATATTTCCAACCAGATTTACATGAGTATATAAATGGTGGCTACATTGATCCTGGTATTCTCTCACAGCTCAATTACTCATAATAGATGGTAGGACCTCTTACATGTACCCTTGATGCTCAATTTTACGAGGACAAAATTTAGACTTAAATGCCTATTTTGAATTCCTTTCTTTCAGTGAATATATATTTTGACTTTTTAGCTTATCTTCTTTACATGTGCTGGATTGATGATTTGTTTCAATTATAAAGTGGGTAATTATTTTTATTATTCTTTCATGCTTTTTCAATACTGTACTTAAGTTGATGTTTTATGAACATCTGTTAAATTCCTAGTATCTGAAGACTTATTCTTGCAAGTCTCATTTATTGTTCTCCAGGTTTCAACATCAGTGAATATGAACACAGAGACGAAATCTCCGAAGTTAATTGCAGAGCGAACCTGGAATTTTGAGATTTGAGGCTTGCTAGCAGCCTGTACTGCTTTTTGGATTTCCTGTTTTAGCATAAAATGTCCTGCATTAATTTGTAAACATTGTTTCTTGCTCTTACTAGAAATGTTTACTAGAGTCACCATTTCTCAAGGAGGGGTCATTCTTTCATGAAATCGATTTGATAACCAGCAACTCTGCTTTGGTAGTATTAACATAAAATTGAATTACTTTACCTGATTGTTTGGCATTCTTTTACTGAAGAAATTCACCATTTACATCCTAAATACCGTGGATGTTTGAATGGCTAGGAGCCAAAAGTCATTAGTTGAAAGCTGGTTCTGCTGCCTGAGTCCATTTTTGGAAAGCAATTCATTACAGCAAAATTGATTATTTCGAGGTCAGCAATTTTTTTCTACGCATATAATTATATCATGCCTATGTTTGGATTGTCGTCCATAGGACTCAGGCTCGAAATCTAATAAAAAATGTGTGAAGTTCAGATCAGCTGTGAGATATGGTTTTCATCTTGAATTTTCTGTTTGCTTCATTACACAATTAAACTTAATTTTCTTGAAAAGGTGTTGGCTGCATTTCTGGCTCATTTTATTCGATGATGTGTATATGGGTTTTCAGAAATATGATCAGCTGTGAGATATGGTTTTCATCTTGAATTTGCTGTTTGCTTCATTACACAATTTAACTTAATTTTCTTGAAAAGGTGTTGGATGCATTTCTGGCTCATTTTATTCGATGATGTGTATATGGGTTTTCAGAAATATGATTAGCTGTCATCCTGACACTGAAACTTTTACTTATTAGAATCTATTCCATATTATTAGGAGTTACAGTATAAATGGGAAGCTCACCAAAATCCTGTTGGCAAAGCCTTTTATCTGATTTTTTCTAAACATTTCTGTGGAAGGGTTTGTCAAGCAATCAAGACTGATTGTTGTTTTGGCCTTGGAGGCCTGTGGTTAAAACTGAAGGACAATTTCAACATATGGTTCTATAAGAAGGGCAATATAATTTCTTCTGTTTATTTTCTTTGCAGTTGAGTATATAGTTGTTCCCTGACCTGGGAGACCTGCAGCCTTACCTGCACCCATGTACCTTGGTTACTTGACTCATCCTACACACTCGTGTGCACCCAAATTTCAAAACAGGCACAGCATACCCATGCGCCCTGGCTAAGCTTTGCAGAGATAGAATCTCCCGGCAGCCGTTTGTGGTTTTATGAAGCAAACATCAAGGGTCAATTGAAGGCATCGGGGTGCCCATTCCTTTATAGTTTTTGAAAAGACTTCATGGCTTAAAAAATGAGTAACTTCTGAGTAATGACACATCCTGATAGTAATATAAAATGTAAATGGTAGTGTTCGAAGTTCTTTTGGCACACGTTCAAAATTTGCAACAATGTTTGTTTTGCAGTATTCATTGACTTAGTTGTTATTACCTTTGGCATTTTGTTTTTAGATTATTTTTTGATTTTGAGATTGCTTTTCAATTTTGAGATAACTTTTTAAATGAAGTCTATGAATCTCTAAAGAATGAATGAGATATTTGCTACATTCTCTCTCCTTTTGTGGTCATTTTAAGTTTTATGAACAAAATTATCTATAAGTTTAAAGAAATTATTATGAAATATTTATTACATTTTGTCGTCTTTTGTGTCCTTTGTGGTTATTTAAGTTTTAAGAATAAATAGATATAAAATCTAAAGTTATTTTGAACTCTCAAGAAGAAAGGAGTTTTAGGAAAAGATTATAAAATGGATTATTTAATGTTATTCATTGATATGATTGGATGCTTTTGGCTGGTTTGCAATTTCTTGCCAACCGTCATTACAAATTATATGAAATAGTAAACTTTAAACAATCCTAAGTTTTTGTTGGAGGTTTTGGAGATTTGAGTTTATCAGACCCACTTTAAATGGGAACGATGAAAAAATAAGTATGTATGATAACTTCACAAACTAGAGGAGCATAATGTTATGGAAAATTTAAAGGGGAACGACGAAAAAATAAGTACGTCTGATAACTTCACAAACTAGAGGAACATAATGTTATGGACATTTGACTAGGGTTCAAATGGCATGGGATTGCATCTATGAAGAAATTGCAATTGAGAATTATGTATAAAATATTCTCTCTATATGTGTAAGAAAGCTTAATGGAATGATCGAACAAAGACTTATCTAACCTTGCCAATGGAAAACATAAAAGTTTTATTAGTTGATTTATGTCCAATATATTTGTAGCAAAGCTGAATGGAATGACTAAACAAAGACTTATCTAACCTTGCCATTGGAAAACATAAAAGTTTTATTGGTTAATTTATGTCCAAGTGATTGAACAAAATTTACCTTCAAATTAAAGTATAATGACATATTTGATATTATGCCCTTTGTGTGGACAATGGCCCTTATATGACATGCTTGATGACAAATAATGCAAGGCATAGACCAATGATGAGTTTGGTTAAAATAATGTGTGGATATGAATTGGAAATAACCTAGTGGGTTATGACTTGCAAAGATGCTGTCTACGCCGTTTGAAATCAGCTTTCAATTACAACTTGCATGTGTGCCCATTGTAAGAAAAGCATTCTTCAATTAATTAGAGTGCCTCTTGTTGGCCTTTTAATATAGGTGGTTCAAAAGTGAGATTAGAGAAAACCATTATACAAACACAATTGCTTTTATGCAACTCTTATTGTTATCACCTCAATTTTGCTCAGTTGCAACATTTAGGTAGTTTATCGGGAAATATCACCAATTTGTATACAACATACATAATGTAATACATTAGAATAATCGATGGCTATTTTTACCTTATTGAGTAGGGTTAAGTTCTTAGTTAATTGTTTTCGGTTTTGAGTGCCCTACTCATGTATCACTTACATTGATCATGCAGAAAATCTGATGAGAACCACACAACTTATTGTGGTGCATTAATTACATAAACATAGTAATCGACTCGAGGTTTAGTACATATCATAGTGGAACAATCTCTAGGCCTACTTCATTCATCATATTGCATTAAATGCTCATCTAACATGTGAAATATAGCTAATTGAAGAAGTGAGTTCACACATGAACTAGTTCTTGAAGAAGTTCTAAGTTTTGCCTATAAAATGGAGCTATGGACATGCATCATGGAGGAGGAATGATGTTGGAGACTATAACTATTGCTCTCTCATTTCTTCCGTTTTGCCCTCTGTTTGCTATTATCATGGAGACATGTAGTCCACATTCATTGAAGTTAAAGATTGAACACCTAAGGAGGATAAAGGACCCTTCCTGTTGGACAAGCAACTTGAATTCAGTTTTCAGGAAAATCCAAAGTATGGAGGATATGCACAACAACAGAAGAAAGAAGACAAGACATGAGTGGAGTGTGCAATAAAGACACATGCAGTCTCGAAAGTGCGTAGTAAAAATATACTTAGCAGAGAATAAAACAGAGAATAAAGCAAGAGAAGAAAGTGAGCGAAAATGAAGGATAGTAGCTTGGCATGCCAAAAGCAAAAAGACATGCAAAAGCAGGAAAAACAATAGTCGAGAGTGCAAAAGCAACATGCAAACGGAAAAGTAGGAAAAACAAGCTTGAACATCAAGTCAACACGAATTGTCATGAGTTAGACTGAATTGTAATAGGGTTTTGGGTTAAGCAAAGTAGGTTTTTGAGCCCTAGAATTCATGTATAAATATGTAATGGGTTGGAAAGATAGGGGTTCCATTCAGTTGAAGTTTTCTATTATGTGCTTAGAGATTGTTTGCGAGGAGAGTGAGAGAATACGCTGAGAATGAAAGAGTCTATGTCTGAGTGAAGAAAGAGAGTTACAGAGAGAGGCTTGCACTGCAGAGTGGTTAGGCAAGATGGAGAAAGAGACAACATGATATCTTTATTGTAAGCACAGTGCGTGTAACCTGAGACGATTATAGAAAGAATAATAAAGAAGCTAGCCGTCGTGGACGTAGCCCAAAGTTGGGTGAACTACGTTAATTACTGTCTGCTTGTCTTTTATGTGACTGATCATGAATATTCTCTTTATGCATGTTAGATTAGATTTGTCTACTATATGATCACTACGGAATAGGTATGAATGTTACAGTAAATGGTTTATGTTGCAATCTACAGTATAATGGTACTAGATAACTAAATTCACTAAGTAATAAGGGAAGAACACATACAAGATAATGCGTACATAACATAATGATTAAGATGATCACCTACCATTCCCTCACTACTGTAGAAACTTGGTTCCTGCAACCCCATTAGATGCCTCGGGTTAGACTTCACTTGCATGCAGGTGATGTCGAAATGGTCGGTGTATGAAGGGTTTTGTTGGTTAAGATAACTTGAACGTAGGGTTTTATAACTGTGCACTAACAAATGGTTTCGTTTCCGAAACCCATAATTTGTGATTAAGGGAATGTTTTGGAGGCCGACTAAGAAAGAGATCTCAGAATGGCTACAAGGGAAGGGAAGAGAATTTGTTTGAAAATAGAATAGATGAACAACAAACAATGGATGCAAAGGTATGTGTACACAACTGCATGAGATTTTCTTTGGCGAATTTCCAATTATTTTGACTGAGTGGTTAGAAAGATTAGTGGAGAAGACTAGAAGGTACCGAACCGCAGCGCCGAGGAACTGGACTCCTGGGTTGGTAAGGTAGCTAGATTATGTAAGTAATAAAACTTCTCACGCTGTTTATTTCTAGTTGGACAATATATTGGGAGGATATATTACAGAATTTGTAGTAGAGTGTACCCAGTTATACAATGTTGTAAAGAGAGATTTCTTCAGAGGTCCACACGGAAGGTTCACGAAATTGTTTGGTACGTTGATAAATATGTTGTTATGTGATCCATAATGGATCTCAGAGCCAAGATGGGACTTAGAAAGGCCTAAAAATCAAAGTGCTCAGAATCTCTTCAAAACAGACGTGTGCGTAGACCTCTTCGATACAAACCCAACGCAACTTGAACGAGCTCAAACATACGTTGTATGACCAAGATATCACGATCTGCTCGTTTTGCCAATATCACGATATGTTCGTTTTGCTAAACATGAAAAAAAATGCTGACTGTACAGTCCGTACAGTGCTGATGTGGCAACTGACTGTACATGACGTATGACCGAATAGGTGACGTGGTAGTGATGCGTTGGCGCTGACTGGGCAGTTGATGGTGACAGGTGGACCAGTGATATTGTGACATGTGGCACCACTGAAAGGGTGACACATGGCAGGTCCGTACGACTGATGTGGCAGGTTCGTACAGTCCGTACGACACGTGGCAGATACAGTCAACATGCTGATAGGGCAGACAGGTGGCAGATGTGGTTGAATCAGGCTTGAACACGTGGCAATTTGTGGGCAAGTGGTAAAGTGCCACGTGGCACCCATTTATTGGTGGTTTGGTTAAAATTTTGTTGAGGGTCCATGGGGGTCGAACCCGTGACCTCCATGGACGACCAAGTTTTCGTGTAGGCCGGGCTACCAACTCGCCTACCTGGTGGAAATTTACCATAAACGACGCCATATATATTTACGTTTGCAAGGTTTGTCAAGCGCGGGACTAAAGGGCTGGGGCCTAGCCTCAACCTCCGACACATGACTATACCATGTAACCGTTTCCAAAGTATCAGACCTCTGCTGTGTTAGCACGAAAAACCGTTATGGGCCTAGCCCTTGATTGCATTGGCGAATCCCATATGACCCGGCTATGTATCGTGTTGGCGCGGATAAGGGGTTAGCCCTGATTGGTCGGGCTAGCCCGCTGAATAAGGGGCGTAACCAAAGGCCTATTGACCAGGGGGCTAATGAAGTTAGAACGTGTGGATGCATAGCCCGCAACCACATGGCCCTGCAATGTGACCAGGAGCCAGGATTGGACAAAGGGGTCAGTGCGCCAACCAACCCGGGGCCACATGGAGGCGCCTAGGTGACCAGTAGCCCGAGAAAGGGGGATGCGCCCTGATTAATTGCAAAAAGTGGGTTTTAAAACTATGCTATATGATTTTTATGGATTTCTTCAACAATTTTTGGAGATTTAATCAATTTTTGGAGGATCTTGGGCCCTTTTTGAGGCCAGATCTTGGGGGGAAGTTGGGAATTTGTTACCAACTTCATGACTATATAAACCAAAGGCTCTTGAAACCATGAAAGAGGAGGTTCAGAACAATTTTATCTTGAAGGATTGTTGAGCCAAAGCCATTTTTATGCAGGGAAGCCATTGAGGTGAGCACCTTTGTGGGCCATTTCTGGGAGCTCCGTTCATCTGATTTCAATGCCGTCAGTTTTGTTGGGTTCTTGAGATCTGGTAGAACAAGACCATATCAGTTTGTAACATTTTTGGCACTGTTATGATGTACTTTTAAATCTTCGAACATAAATAAGAAAACCTCACCCATTGAGACTATAAGACTTAGAGACGTAGGAGAGATTGTCGAACTCCGTTATCACTTTGGTGTTTTATGGTTTGTTGTTCTTCATGCTTATGTTCAGATTTGTATATTATCTTATGAATGCTATGTTTCCTCTTTCATTTTTCTTCTTTCATTAGTTTCTTAAATGTTTAATTAACTCATGCAAAATAACTCAACCACTGTCGTTTAAAAGATCTTTTCAGATCATTATGTGACAAAGTGTGTGATGACAATGGAGTTTGATTTCTAAAGGGCTTTGCACACATAGGTGAACCGGGGGATGACAAGATGATAGTCTAAAGGTAGGAAAGAAAGAAGGAATAAATGAAGGAAAGGAGGGACTGAGGATGCAGAGCACTGAAGAGGTTGTATCAGAGGAAGAATATGAGTTTGGAGTATTACGTAGTGGAAGGAGATACAAGAGGTATAAGACTGGGGCTGAGAAAGGAGATCCATGTAGTGAGTATGAGTGGAGAGGACCTTGCGCAATAGTCCAGATCGTAGAGATACCACACGTAAAAGGAGAGGAAGAGGAGTTCCAATCTAGTGCTATAATAAATGAGCAGTTAAGTCCTACTCAAACTGGATCCTGTGTTGAATCCACAACCCCATGTGCGCGACGACAATCTGAGGTAACAATTGAATATTTATCAAAAACACTTGTAATTAGCGGGGGAAATCATAATAGTAATAGTCAAAGCAACGGAGGCAGCAAGACGAATTAGAGTCAACCAACATGACCAGGGGGGTGCTACACAAAACAACATGGCAGTGATAAACAACACCTTGAGACTACCTGAGTTCCAGGGAGTTGGGTCGGAGAAACCTGAACAACATCTATTCGTTTGTGAGACAATTTGGGCCGCAGAGAATGTCCAGGATGAGGCCGTAAAGATTTCTTAGTTGGCTACAACATTTAGAGGTCGCGCATTAATTTGGTACATGAAATTGTAGAGTACCACACCTACATTGTTGAAAGAGTTCAAGAAGCCAAAGTCTGAGTTGCAGTACATTACAGAATTGGAGGAAATCAAACAAGTGCACACTGAATCACTCTAGGAGTATGACCAACAATTTAAGGATTTGATGGGTAAACTGACATTTCAGATCCCTGATCAACAACATACTGCACTCTGGGAGTATAACCAATGATTTAAGGATCTGATGGGTAGATTGACATTTTAGATCCATGATCGAATAATGGTTTATTGAAGGACGTATACCACACATTCACAGGGCATTAATTGAACAGAAGGTTGTGTCACAACCTGAAGATTTGGAGATTGCAATGAAATTAGAAGCATCCCATGTAGGAGACAGTGGAGGAATGGCACAAGTTCAGATGTAGTTAGCTGCCTTGGCAATTCAATTGGCAGAATTCACAAAAGGAAAGAAGAAACAAAAACAAGTCCGGTGTACCAAGTGTAGAACTGAAGGCCACCACAAGGACGAATACCCAACATTTGCATAGTATCTGGCCACTGGAGCACCTAATCCATTACCAAGAGGGGGATATTGTGAAATATGTAAGAAATGGGGAAATCATCCAACTGAGTGTCCATTACTGCAGTAATATCAGAGTACGCCAATGAACTTATTTTGTAACTTCTACAAGTCAATCGGACATGAAGAGAAGGATTGTTGCGCATTCGATTTGATGAGAGAGCACACTTCAAACGTGAATAAGTTTTAGGAGGAGAATGTTGTGACAGAAGGAGGTGGTCCACAATATAATAATTAGAGAGGATTTAATCAAGGAAACAAAGGAAAATTTGGCAGAGGTCGAGGCAGAGAAAATTTTGGCAGAGGTAGAGAGATGACAATATGTTACAATTGTAATCAATTAGGTCACTTAGATTGTGACTGCTGAAATTCCTGTAAAACTTGCACATGTTGTAGAGCATTGGACCATGCGACAGAAGATTGGCCTCAACTACTTGCAAAATGGTAGGCAAGAGGGAATCAAAACCAAAANCATAATGTACGATAGACCTAGAATAGTAGTTGTTATGCATACAAGAACTAGAACAGGGGCTGATGCGATGAATGGTGGGAAGCAGGCCGAGCAATGGGTAAGGAAATTAACAAGATCTATGCCAACATTCAACCCTCAACAAGAAAAAAAGACGTATCAAAGGGCAAGAAAAAAGATACTAGGATTTGATTGGGTAGCCTCAACATCCTCTGTGCCTCATCTCTGTGATTGCACGATGCCAAAGAAGCCACTTGGGAAGGTAAGTACTCTAAGAGAATTCCTGATAAGTTGAGTAGAGTTAATGAAAGATGAAACTATGCTGAATGTATTATATGAAATGATTGATCAATGCGCACAAGGAAGGGAAACTCCTATCACACAAGGGTAGTGAATCAGATACTCCGCAGAAAGAGGACCAATGAAGAATTTAGATTAAGTGCACAGATTGGGGAATATTATATGGATACCGCTATTTTAGACTTGGGATCTGATGTGAATGTATTACCAAAGTGTTGGCGTTCGGAAGTCACTCCTGGATTGCTAGCAGGAGCAGAGCCCGAAGCCCATCAGTTTAATGTCGCGATTTGTTTAAAGGGTGATCAAATGGAGGAAAACTCAAAACAACATTGTGTCAACTCAGAAACCAGACCGAGCATGCATGAACGAGTGAGGTCTTGATAAAATCCAAACAGTGAGTCGTAGTAAAAGGGTG
>SNQJ01S0109454.1:0-21558 GCA_010110895.2 Picea sitchensis
TATTATTATCCAGCAAATGAAGGGATACAACCTACATCAAAACCCGTTGTAACTTCCTCTCCTTTCTCTCACAGTCTCCTCTTTCAGAATACAATATTCACCATCAACCATAGCCACAATAAATTTCCCTCATAAAAGAGGGTTTCCTTCTAGGGCAAAAACCCTAACATAATCTCTACCATTAGATTTGTGACCATATAATGAACGGTCCATATTTACAATGAAATTACAATATACTTTTATAAGGCAATTTTTTCTTTGGGGGCTTCGCCCCCGAACCCCTGCTGGGGGCCCGCTTGCCCTCGGACCCCCTAGCCGGGGGGATAGGCCCCTCGGACCCCGCAGAGGGGGTACCCCCCCTCTACACTCCCCCGCGTGAAAGAGTGTACATACTTCTGGGGTGTAAATACTTCATGGGGTATAAACACGGCTAAAAGTAAAATACCTAGAAATCAGGAAGATAATCAAGATCCACAACCAACATAATGGTTATAATTCATCCAACGGTCATATCACTCTGTTATGGAAAAGTTCCATGTTGCACTATTTTGATATCCCAGCGAAGTTCTAGTTTTTCAAACTTTTCTTCTGCGAAGTTCCCTCTGGAATATTCTTCAACTTTTCTAACTTTTCTCTCTTCTTACTGAGCTTTCTAGCCTTCTTCCCTATGGTCTTTTTCTCGGTGTTCCTCTTCCCATTCTGATTCTTATCTTGTTTTAGCATAGTAACTTTGTGTTGTTGAGATTATTTCATAGGGTTAGAGAGTAATACTTATTTTCTTTCTGGGGTATATGTTCCATTCCTCTGTGAGTCTTCTTGTGTGGTTTTAACTTCGACATCCAAGTTTCTGGTCCGAAACATCTTCGGTATGTTCTTATGTTCTCCAATTAAGTGTGATATATTCCTAGTCATGATATCTCTTAGTTATTGCTTCTTCTTCTCTATGGCCTCCTCTTCTTTTCTTCTGGTCTGATCCTTCTCAATCTAGGTTTTTACTAGTAATATAGAAAAAGGGGGCATTTTTCTCCGTAAATTTAACAACCTCAAATTCTTCCTCTTTCGAAGTTCCATGAGTACTCATAGATGTCTGGGTAGGTCTTCTACATAGGGTTATTAGTTTTCCTCTAAATAATCCTATTCCTCCTAATGAAGGAATCATAACAGGCTTTCCCAAAATTTTCCAAGTTCTTTTTGTCATGATATTCATCTGTGTTTCTTCATCTAGAAAATAGTCAATGTCGAAGTCTCCTATTATTGTTTCTATGCACTCTTTTTCTTTGAATATCTCTCACAAGTTCATATTTCGGTGATCATTCAGGGTTTCTTTTATTTATAGTAATATAGTCTCTGATTATTTCTGGGGTTCTTTCATGGTTTCAGTTTTTTCACCTTTCTTGGGGTTTTCTTGTCTCATATTCATTCTTTCAACCTTAGCAATCATTCTAGGGAAATCCAAAAATTCATGGTCCATAGCTTTAAAATAAATACAGTTCTAGATCTTTTACCAGGGAATTCCTTAGCAATATGTAGGGGTCTTCTGCAACTATAACAAAGGGTTAATCCTCTTTTTCTTTTAAATGATCCCTAACCTTTCTGGTACTGCACATTAGGGTCATAGTAGCTAACCTGCAAAAAATTCTTTCTAGGATCCTGCATCCATTTTTTAGTCCAAACATTCTTTCTATGCATAGGAATAACATATCTTTCATTATTTCTATCAAATCTACTCATATCAAATATTCTTTCTTCTAGTTGTTTACTAGTTTTTAAGTTAGGATAAAATTACTCAAACATACCTAGATTCATGCTTTCGAAACAAAAATTTCCACTTATCTTACCTTCAACACAACACAAATCTTCACTATATTACCTCTTTTCTCCAGATATGACCTCTCTTCTTAGCACAGATCTTTACAGGTCAAGAATAATACTACGCACTAGGGAAACAGATCTACGCAAAAAGCTTTCTCTTTTCTTCAGTTCCCAACAATCACAGTTTCAGGTCCCGACAGAGGAACCATTTGTTGGCATAGGGGAAGACCCAGGTTTCAATGCTCAAAAGCACACCAACAAAACCCTAACTACCGGCCCTTTTGGCAACACCTGCGAAGCAGATGAAGTCTCACCCGAGGTAGAGGCAGAGGTGGTTGTAGGACTCAAATGTCTGTAACCCTAGTTCGGACACCGATCTGTGATGGTAACACCTTAACCGATCACTTAGCAGTTACAGTTCATCAATATTTAACCAATATCTACTTCTTAGATAGAACCCTAATTACAGAGCATCGCAGTATTCACCCAGATCTGGTAGATTCAAGCACTAAGCACATTCACATTGGTTAGATATAGTATTCCTCCATATAATTAAGCACAAAGAAAAAACAGATCTATATATCATTCACCTATATCAAATAATCTAAGAAAGTAAATACATAAACACATAAATACATCACACAAAGCATAGAAACACGGGATATATGTGGTTCACTCTCGGCCTAGGGCTATGTCCACCAACTCTTCTTCTCTTCTATTATCTTATGTCAATTAGTTACATGCAGAGAGCCTCCAAATCCTACTTTGCATAGGACAAGAGAGCTGTGCACTTCTCTATATCCTCCTTCTCTGAGCTAGGTTACAACACAAAGCCTTTACACAGTGTCTTACAGACACTTGCACTTAGCCTTGCAAGTCTCACACAGTATGCACATAAAATTTACAACTATCACTTGCAGTTAGAACAACTTACAACTTGGCCACTTCCTACATCGCCTAGATATCTATTTAAACATTACAAAAAGGGCCTAAACATGGGTAAACCCATGGGCCGATATCGCCATACCCATTACATAATATGAAAACCCAAAAATCCCTAAAAAGAGGTCGAGATCCCGTGATCTCTGCTTCGATTTGTGCTCTGCCTTCGACAGCCTGTCAAAGTCCCAAAATAGGTCAAAAGTGACCAAGGATCTATAGAACTTGGTCAAGGGCCAACTATTGTTTCTCAAGAGTAGGTGGTTGAGTTGGTGTATTTGGATTTTCATTATGATTATTGTTCTTCTTTGGTTAATTTTTCATTTTCTTCTTTCCCCCTGGTTGTTGTGGAGAAGCATATTGAACTGCATTCACTTTAGATATTTGAGTCGAGGGGGAGGTATATGAGAGTGAAGTTGAATTGGTAGCAGGTGTAGGAATGAAGAGATTAGTTGAGCCAACCAACTTTGATGGATATTGGGATTTGACGACATCGATAATACCATCTACATGAGCTTTAGAAGATGGTTTCGATGGATCAGTGGATGTGTGGGGAGAATTCAATATCAATTCATACAAAGTACTGGATTGGGAATAAACAAAGTCTAGGTATTGAGTGCGGGAAATGGATTCCTCTTTAGTGACAAAACCACCCATGGAGATGTCACGAGAAATTGGAGGTAAAATATATTTAGTAAACCATTCATGCAATAATTGATCAAGAATGGTCGCTTTGATCAACCTTCATCGTTGTCTCCACTCATGAATGTGATCAAAGAGATGTACATAGTTAGTTTGACAAAGGGAGGTCAAGAATTTTGTATCGATCTCATAACAGATGGGTAATTGAAAATGTGTGAGAAAATCCATGGAAAGGGAGTTGAGATCCTTAAAAGTATCACGTTGGATTTCAATGTACCATTTGGTTGTTGAACCCGTAAGTGTGCACTAGAAAATACGTAGCCGGATAGAATTATCCATAAGTGAGTTTGATGAACACCATAGATGAAACTTCATAATGTGGTTTTTAGGGTATTTTCCAGGTTTACCATCAAATTTTTGGATGTCAGAAGGTAAATTAGCAGGAATTACTGGACAAAAAGTAAAGTTTAATATGGGATCATTTTTCAACCATGATAAATCTGGTATATCTAGCGTGGCTAGGAATGGTAGTTCTCAGTTGACCTGAGGATGATACTGGTGTGGCATGGGGACACCAGTAGGGCCCTAAAGTGGTTGATATGGATTTTTGTAGCAAGTAGGCCCTCCTGTGTCTGTTGTTGTTGGCTAGTATAGGTAGGATTCATCTATTGAGGAATGTTCATGAAAGGAGAAGGGAAACGTGCTTGGTTCTGGGAAGGATACAAAGTATATCACGTGGGAGGATAGGTCGATTGATTAGGATGAGGTGGATAAAACATTTACCCTTGAGGGGGGTAAAAAGTTTTTCCTTGAGGAGGGTAAAAGGTTTTCCTTTGGGGAGGATAAGATTATTGTCCTTGAGGACCCCAAGTGGGATTCATGACCCCCGAGAAAGGTTGTCTAGACTATAGTAAATAAGGATTAGGATTCGATATTCCTCCTTGTGGGTTAGGGAATTATGACCCTCCTTGATAAGGTTGATGAAACATACCTCCTTGGGGTGGTCCCCAAGATTATGGAGGGTTTCCAAAAAAAAAAGGTTGTCCCCCTACCATGGATTGGGTGAAAACTGGGGTTTGACCAATAAAAGGGGGTTTCCCCCTAGTGGATATGTGTAAGGGCAGTTGTCCCCCGAGAGGGACGGGTTCGCTAGATGATGGTTTCCCCCTAGTCAATATTTTTCCCATAGTTGAGTGTGCATGTATGGTAGGGTTCTACATTATGTGATGCACAAGTGTCCTAATAGGGTTTTGTGTAATATAAGGAGTTGTAGGTTGAAGAGGTGGTGTGGTAGTAGTAACTGTCAAATTACCTTGTATATCACTAGACAATACAACTCTGATGTTACTTTGAAATTGTATTGACGTGGAATCATGATTGAATACTTGTTAGATGGGATGATTAATAGTCTGACCAGATGGTCCTGCCTTGGCACCAACAGAGGTAAGTGGGTCAAAAGGTGGTCGACTAAAATTGAATTTTTCATAAAGGTCACATCCCGATGGAGTTCTCCATATAGAACGAACATGGGTTTGTTGCGTATTTACCATGTCAGTAGAATGGACAGGGGTCCTGTACTCATCATTAAAGTATGGTTGTGTGGATTCCATCTATGTCTGAGTGTATGGCCTTGGTGATAGATGAGGGTAATATTATTCTATGACGTTACCTGACGAGTCCAATCGGAGCATGAGTGGATCGAGAGGAACTTGCGACATTGGGTTAATAGGAATAATGGAATCTTCCTCAACCATAAGTAAGTCTCTTTCAAGATTTTCTAACAAAGCAGTAGTAGTGCTCCCATCATCTGAATGATTCTCAACCTCTTCACGATAACAATATTAAGGTGAATTAGGAGTTAAGAGTTTGTAGCCTTCCATAGGAAGCCCTTGCATCCTACATGATCTACGAAGACCTTTATTTTCTATAGTCTCAATTTTGAAAAACAATTTAGTAAATAAACAACACTCACTAAAAATATAGAAAAACCAACAAGCAAACAACATCTTCTCTCAATTAACTTACTAGTTGGTGATGAAATACAAAATCGCATGATCAAATTGAGAATGGAATAGGATATGAGTGAGTGTATCAATTACATTGGAGACATTCTTAATGGAATTACTCATTGGTTTAAGATTCCTCATGGTTTTTCCCACGGGTCACCCTCCAAGGAGCCCAAGTGAGTTTGACCAATGTTTGTTCCAGGTACAGTGAAGGCTTCCCTTCACCGTCACCTCATGTAAGGACCCTAAGGATTATGGCTACTAAGGAAACCAACTTGTAGTTATCCTCTGGGTGGGTATAATCGATAGTCGAGTCCGAGCATATGGGAAAGATATCAAGTCTGAAATCTTTCAATAGAATTGAGGACAAGTGGACCAATAAAACTCCAAAAGACCTCGAACAGATACGTAATTCATGAAGAACCGACACCAAATGAAGACAATTGAACCTCAATAAGAACCCCTAATATACGATCTGACTACTAGGGATGGTTAAGCCTCAGAGGTATAATCTTTGTTGATCTCCCAAATGTGACCTTGTGTACAACCCCTGTGTGAGAGGGGGATCCTGACTATGCTTATACTAAAATTGGATTTACTCTCCCTATGGAAAGATTCAAAGTTTGTCTTGAATGATTTGGAGAGTTATTCTCACATCCTATTCCAAAGCGTTAGTCCTTGTCTATTGTTGGTGTAACGAGCTTAAAAAAAAAAAAAATTCTAGATTGATTTTTTAATTCGCGTTGGTTTTAGTGGTTTTTCTTTACAGAGAGGTGAATAAGAGTGAAACTAATGATGTTGTGAACCAAATCCAAAAGAAGTAAAAGAGTGTTAAGAAAACATTTCTTTCAATGAACTTCTATGTACAGGAAGGATAATAGTTTATTTCTTTAACTATGAAACACAAGAATGCAAAAAATTCATGCCATTTGTTTTCAACAAGAATCCAATTAATTGCTAAATTATAAAAAATTATTTTTCGGTATACAAAAACCAATTGTAAAAAGTATTCTTTCATTTGATTGTAAATGTGAATTGAATGATTCATTTAATGATTCTTATTTCAATAATAAAAATATTTTTCACTATTGTGACTTTGGAAAATGGGAAGCAAAAATAACACAAAAAAAATTCACTCTCCGAACAGTCAATAAGAGACAGAAAAACAAACTAATGATCTAAAGAAAAACACTAAAAACAAAAAAACACACTTAATAAATATTTCGGAAATGTATGAAGGTCAGAGATCAATTAAAATAGTAAATATATCTCCAAGTTTCCTTGCAACCATATTTAATGGATCGGATGAACGAAGAAGAATCAAAACGAACCCAAATTTGAAGAAGAAAGGTTGATTTTGCAAGAAGGAAATACAATAAAATCCAATCAAAGATAAAAAAACTTAAAAGAAGCAAGTTTCAATATTGAAAAAAGTTAAAAAATGATAGAATAGGATCCGAGTTAGAGAGAAATACCAAATAACTACACCAAGGAAAAAGTCAGTCAACAATTTCTCAAAGTGAGGAAAGATTGGTGCTCTGGATACAACAACACCAGAGCGCTACAACTCTCCCTAACACACTCTATGGGAGTGTTGATCAATAAATCAATGCTCTAAGTGTAACTGGAGAGGGCGTAGGTTCTGAGAAAGCTTGGGAACAACCCAGAAAATTCAAAAACTCGAGAAGTTCGATCAAAAGACTCTGTGAGACAAATTCATCAAAGAAAACATATGTATGGATGGATTAAATCAGCAAACAGGATCTGAAAATGGGGCAAACGTAAAGAAAAACCATGGAAAAAAACTAAAACTGAAGGGTTTGATCCCCAATGGAGTCGCCAATTTCTGTTATAGGAAAATTCCCCTCTGGACAGGTAAATATCCTCTTAGATTCTAGACCCTTACTACCAAGACAGAAATATGCAAATGGATACTAACATCCCTTTAAATATAGTTAATCTAATCAAAATAAAGAGAAGAAGAAAGTATCATGTACCTTGCTCCAAATTTTTTCCTTGCTTAATCCAATCTGGACTTCATCTCCAATCTCCTTAGCATGACACAATATATACAATTCAATGGACATCGAATAAAACAAAGACTTCCTACTCTACCAAGATTAGTTTAAACCAAATTCATCCATAATAGACAAGCATATGAAATAATACACTAACTTGAAGGAAATAGGACAAACATATATTAATGAGAACATTAAAAATATACTTACAATATGTAGATGTAGTTTCAACAACCTCTCCAAGTCCTCCTTGTCCAACCCCTTGCTCGAAAGATCCACGATCATAATGACAATACTTTTTTTTATTATTCTCCTCCTCTTCACCATGACAATGCCTCCCTTTATAGGCTTTGAGAGGCTCAACCACCTTGGTTATATTTGGGATCAACTGAGGATATGACTCCATCCATTGTGGAATCTCACGTCGATGTAGCCTAAAGCTTAGATTAGAGCCAAACCAACCCAGATCATCTCTAGTTGTCCTTAGAGAAAAGGGGTATTTATTCCCATGATTTTATCAACCAATCGACACTCCCTCAAAATGGGAAATAGAGTGTTGCAAAACTCCCTGCGACATGGACATAGAGCACTAGCACTCCCTACATATGAGCAGGGGAGCATTGATTTTCCAAAAAAAATTCAAGATGACCAATTCTCAAGGAAAAACACTTTGTTTAGTCTGTCAAATGATGTGGTTTCTCATTCCAACATATTCTAGAGGATGTATCAAGTGTTTCCATGGTGTTGTTTGCAATGCAACATATGTATAACAAAAATGTGACATTTACGACACTTGTTACAAAAGTGAGACACATGCAACAATGAGAATATGACATTATCGAAGTGAGGAATTTTGACGTGCAACAAGGGGGGAGTCTCATATACCTAATCCTTATAATTATTTTATTGTAAATAACATTGTAAACATTTATTCTAGGAGAAAATGAAGAGTCATAGGTGAATAGGAGAAACCATCCAACATGTCGAAATATGAAACCAAAGCTCTCTCTCTCTCTCTCTCTCTCTCTCTCTCACACACACACACACACACACACATATATGGCCCATTTTAATAAAAAATGTAATGCTTGGAGTTCTTCATCTCTACCCTGTCAAATTCTACATCTTATTGAGGTAGAACCAACTTGTTTTTATAGAAACCAAGTGTTGGCTGCTTATTTTTTAGTTTTGAAGATTTGCATGCATCTAATCCTAATAATGTGCCCAGATTTTTTCTACGTGCCTAGTTTTCTTCTATATGGCCCATTTGACTTGTACATAGAATTTTGAGATTGTAATTAGAATAATCATGTCAACTTATCCATGAAATATAATATTTCAATCTAGGAAGTTGTAAGTATTTTATACTTTGTTTTAACTGATATAGAGTGTATATAAGAACATGTAAATTATAGGATGAGGGTTGGATAGATGATTAAGTAATTGCATCTTGTATGTCATCCTTAATATTAGTAATTGTATAAAATAATCCAAGATTAAGCTGTTCAAATCCCTCGACAACAATATGAATTTATAAGGTGTTATGTATGCAATGATGTTATGGACCATATACAAAGGATTGTGTTTTGGTTCCCCCTCTAAACATTTCATAGTTATTTATGTTTATCTTAATGTATACTAAATGTATGGATAATGTTTGACATTGGATATTATGTTTTCTTATTTTTTCCATATTTTTCTATAATGTTCATTAGGATATTAAATATGTAGATGCTAATGGACTTTATTATTGGTTTGAGTTTAGAACCTAGGGTTTGAATTTATTTCCAAGAATTGGCTTCATTGCAAATATAGGATGAATTTATCGTAGAAGAAAACATTTCTAAGTCATAGATACCCTCATGGTGGGAGATCCAATATTGGATGACAGGAATAGAAATTTAGTTTACACAAATAGAAACCTAGAACCTACTACATATAAACCCTGAATCAAGGTAGGATTGGTACCTTTAATATGACAAGAATGATATTTTCTTTGTTGAGTTTCAATTTGTATTGTATCAATGGATAAAGATATTGGAAGAAATTAATTCTATACATGACTCTCAAGAATTAGTGGTTTGGGATCAGGCAACAATCGCCTGATTAGAAACCCTAAACAATAGATGGACTCGATAAATTGATTTCTGGTTTGAAAAAATAAGGGAAGGATACATTGTGGAATTCACCATTGAATACAACACATATTTTTGTGCCAATGAAAAATAGTTTGAGGAGGGACCAAGAAGGATATTTTTGTTAGAAATACCACTATGGATCAAGATGTTCATTGAAAAGGGATTGATGCAAATAATGGTAGCACAAGTCCATCACATAAAGGTTTTGGAGAAGGAATAATGGAGATGAGATAAGACAGTAGAAAGATAAATGTGTCTAGAGGAGTATAAAAAGGAAATAATTGAGAGGTATGTGTAAATAAATTTTCTACATCAAATAGTTTGGAAAGTACATATTGAAGAAAAAGGGAGAAAAAACAATCGAAAGTAGTTGTAGTGTAGGATAAATAAGAATAAATTATGTGTATGTGGAGTTTGTTGTTGTAGATATGGAACTTGATGCACATAGAGAGGAAGAGAGGTGATTTCAATGGTGCATCACTTAGGAAATGGAATCCTTAGACCACATGGAGAGAGAGAGGGAGAGGACAATATCATATAAGTAGGTTATACTAGATCCTAATGGTTGGTAATAGAGACAAAGTTACAAATGAAGATGAAGGTAATGCATCATAATGAAAATTATCCAAATCATAGTTGGGATGATCACAATGAGAGTGAGAACACTTCAATACTTGTACACTTGTTTTAATGGAAATTAGATTAGAAGATCCTTCTAGGTCAGGTCAAGAAAGTTTTGCAGAAATAAAACGATACAAACACCCTGTTGAAAGTGAGAATAGAAGCAACAAATTATAGAGGATGTATATTTGCATCAAACTCCCAAGTATCATGTGTTCCATGGAATCAACCAGGAAAATTGAGAGTAAAATTGTTTCATCTATGAATCTATCTCGATGGTGAACAAAATCATAGATGAAGTATTAAAAAATGCATTGTTAGAGACTAACTTTAGAGATTGAGATTTCCAATGGTACACGGATTACAAGCCTAGTGCATTTATGAGATACCTAGAAAATAGACAAAGATATTTTGTGAAATAACAAGGTACTTGATTAGAGAATTTTAGAAGCAAAAATCATAATAGTAGTGTATTGAAAAATTTAAGGAAATCAAATAGAATGTTGGAAAATCATTTTAGGATTGATATTAGAGATTGAAGGAATTTCTAGGCAAGTTAACCTTTCATATATAGTATATTCAACATAGGGAATGGTTCAATCCTAGACTACTTTCCCAAATCTATATTCCTTTAACACAAAATAACATCAAATCTTAGTAGGAAGCATTTGTTATTGTAGTATGACTACAATCTACATGAGGGGGTGGTGAGCCATCCTCATAAATGGAACAAATATTGCTAACTTGTTGTGCTAGATAATCAGTTATAGGACATGTCCAAAGATAATTAATGGAATATTTGGTGCATTCTATGGAGAATAAAGGAGAATCATCTAACCAAATGTATGATGATGAGAAACTATGCTAGAATAGGCACATCGAATGTGTTCCCCTCAACATCCAAGATGAAGTGGTATGAAATTTATAAACAATAAGGACATGGTCCATCTCATTTTCCTATGCATGAATAAACCATTATGTGAATGTTATAAAAACATGGGACATGACGTGAACAAATGTAGGTCATTGAAGTTGATGAAGGAACACATGGAGAATACTTGTAGAGTTTGGGAAGTGAAGGAAAATGGTAAAAATGTACGAGAATATTTCATAGGAAGAGTATGAGTTGGATATGGAGGCTTAAGGTGACACACGTTTTTTAATTGTGGAGAGACTAAACACATTATATGGCATTGTACAAAATCCCATGTGTTCTATGCTTACTATCATAGCTCATAGCATAGAATAGACCACAAGATAAAAGAGTGTCCTAACTTGATCAAGTAGTGGGAATTGAAAAATTTACATATAGTGATAATAGATCCATGTAGAGAAAATGAAGACACTATGAAGGTGCATGTGGTGATGTGAGGAAAATAAAGAACTAGGTTGGATGTAAAGGCCATATTCACTGGAAAGATCAAGAAAGTTGCATGAACCTTGTCAAAGTTTGGAGCAATGAGTCATAAACATATCATTTGTGACATGATGGAAACATTCTAAGATAAACCCATGTATGACAGGGAAGTGTACACTAGTATGAGTTTTAAAGATGCATTTTCTAGTCAACTAAGTGAATTCCTAAGATGTATCAAATTGTTATGTGATTGAAATTTATCTAATAGGTTAACATATATTTTAATGAGATGGGTGTTGATGTTGAGGATTTTGAGTCCATTTTAGGTCAGCCAAGTTAATTCTAAAACACAACATCAATTTTTTTTTTTATGTAGTGTTTCTACTTTACAATTTTAACAAAAATCAACTTCAGAAAATAATTGTAGTCTCTAGCTTCAAGTATACAAAAGCAATTCTTGTAATCATTTTTTTCAATCTAATATTCATTGACCATTTAAGGTCACAAGACTAACATTTTGTTCTAAAATAATTGCAAGGTTGTTATTAAGATGAATTTAAGTTATCTACTAAGTTCGTCATCTTGGTAAAATATTGCTCTATCAACAACTATTCAAATTTAAGGACTAGAACAATTTAATGATAAGAGTAATTATAAGTTTGTGTACGGTTGTGAAAATAAATAATTCAATATTATGTGTAGTTATTAGTCCCTGCCGAAGGCGTAGAGGGACTATAGTGATCGATAATTTGTTGACTTGATATTAGTTTGTCGTTTGACTACAAATTTTTGCATACTTTCTATTGTTCTAACTACAGAACTAAAACCAATATTTTTTATATAATAAAAAAAACCATATATGTCATGATCTGATTGGATAATAGATTTGAGGTATTATTGCTAGCTTCTCTATTCCCAATGAATTATATGTCACCATAACCAAAGTTTGTATCATCTACGGTGCTTTTTGAATTTGTACTATTCATACTAAAATGTTTAGATATCCAAAGTTTATAGCGATAGACAATTCATTGACTTTATATTAGTTTTTCGTTTGACTACAATTTTTGCATAATTTCTATTGTTCGAACTACATAACTAAAAAAATTATTTTTTATTATTTATATACTAAAAAAACCCATATATGTCATGATCTCGTTGGATAATAGATTTGAGGTCTTATTGTTAGCTTTTTTATTCCCAATGAATGATATGTTTCCATATACAAGGTTTTTATCATCTACGATACTTTTTGAATTTGTACTATTGATACTGAAATTTTTAGATATGCAAAGTTTACAACGATTGAGAATTCGTTGACTTTATATTAGTTTTTCGTTTGACTACAAATTTTTGCATAATTTCTATTGTTCGAGCTACAGAACTAAAAACAATATTTTTTATTATTTATATAATAAAAAAAAACATATATGTCATGATCTCGTTGGATAATATATTTGAGGTCTTATGTGTTATTGTTATTATTTATTTGTATTACTATTATTATGTTTGATTTTTATTTATTGTTGTGTGCTTCTAGAGTCTTTTTCATTGTTGCATACGTAAACAATCATGCCACACTGCATTCTTTCTTAAATGTTTCCATAGTGCGATGCCCTTCGACAGTTCTGACAGTCTTAAGTGTTTACCTAACAGGCCTCACAACGTTAAATGTTAATTGTGCAGATGTGTTGCAATATAGTTTCATTCCATTTTTTGATATAGTGTTGTCTGTAGTGAAATTGGGCAATACTATTCTTAATCAACATTACCGGTTCATTGGTTGATGCTTGCTCGTTGGTTCGTTCGATGCTGCTTGTTGTTGTTTGATTTAGCTTTGCAAAGTTGAGGTCATGCAACTGCAGTTGGACCTCTTTGTGGTTTTTCACTGGTTTTTTGTTCTTCAAATTTGCAAGTTGTTGGACCTGTTGTTGTGGTTTGCAAGTTTTGGATATGCGTTTCTATCATCTGTCCTTGATGGGTAATTTTTTGTGCCATCATTTCGTTGCTATTCATTTTTTATTCTTGATGTTTGCACCTTGCAAGAAAGAATTTCCAATAGTATCCCTTGAAATTATGTTGCAAAACATCTTTCTGTGTGGTTGTTGTGACCAAAATCTATTCCTTGTTCTTGAATGTCAATGTTCTATACAGAACTCGCCTTCGTCGCAACCGTGGTGACATATAAAAAAGAAAACCAGATTTTCTCCTCTTATTTTCTGTTCCTGGAAACCATGCATTTTGTGCATTTTTTCCATGTTGTTCCCTTCCAATCACATATGCAAACTTCCACGTCCTGGATATCATTCCATAGATGTTTCATAAATAGAGATGAAAACGGGTTTAGAAAATGAATTCAGAGTTGTCAGAAGGGGGAAACCATCTGCCAGGGTCTTGTGATAGGGAATGATTTTATTCTCCTATCCTTTCTATCTTGCAGGGCATGTTTTTCCTCTGATAAGCTTGTAGGATGCACAACATGAATAGGTTAGAAAATGATATACCTTGAGTACTCGATCTTTTTTCTCAGCAAATTTATCGTGTTGTTTATTTGTGTTGTCTCTTATGTTTGGTTCATTGTTCAATGTATGTTTGTTTTCTTGTCATGTGTTTTGGAGACTATGGGGGATTGAATTTGACTAGAAGAAGGTTAAAGGATACATAGCGGGATTGGTACGCAGTTCCACACTTGTAGTTTTCTATTTGTCTTTTTTTTCCCTTTTTTTGTTTTCTCTGTTTTCATATAAATTTAAAATAGCTTTGAAAAATATTGAAAATCACAGTTTAAGAGATGAAACAAGTAATAGATGTTGATTCCTATGAGATATATATACTCCATTGTACATGAAAACATCGATGAGGTATTGCATACCAATGGGATTTTTAGATTGGATGCATTCTCGTATACTATAGGAGATTACCTTTTCGATGCCTTTCAGGTTCTATTGCATTTCTGTTATTCCTCGATCGACCTATGCAATGGATTGATAGATTATTTCTTGGGATGCTTAAAAAATGGCGATGTTGAGGCATTGGAGTTGTATGAATATGAATGGACATCTAATTTTATTTTGCAGTTGCATGGAATACATGATGATGCAAGAGCATATTTCCACCTCGACAGATGCACCAACAAATCAACACATCAACATGCATATCAATATAAGGAGAGGCACCGACCCTCTCATTTCCAGAATTCAAAACATTAAATTATGTAAATTTATGTGTAATATTAATAAACATCCAAAGCCATGCCTTTGGATAGGTGTGGATGGGTTTGTCTAAATGACCAACTATAAGCAGGTCTAGATCTGATACAGGTCTGGATCTGCATTCTTTGTAATTTGTCATAGGATAAGGTGTCTTAACTTAGAAGGTGAGAGCGTTTAGGCGGTGGAGAGGATAAGCTCGAAGAGCCTTCTTGTAAAAAGAAAGAGAGAGTTACAAAATGAGAGGTTAGAATAGCGATAGAGTAGCGAGAGGAAGAAAAGAATTGAGAGTATGTGATAGTCAAGTGTTGTACACAGTTGTAAACATACATTGATCTTAATACAAAGAAAATAAGTTTTTCTTGCATATGATGTATATTTATGTTATATGTGTTCTTTGAATGATATTTGTATATTAACATATGTTGTACATGTATATGTTAACTTTCAATTGTAGGATTAAGATAGAATTCTTAAAGCTTTGAGATTTGTTGAGTTATTTTGGGTTCTTTAGGCTTTGCAAGGAGTGCACAACAAAGTCTTGAAACTCTGTGAGCTGATGCAAAGAGTGAAAATATGAATTGTAGTTTGAGTTCAGGAAGAATGTTCCAGGAGGGAACCCCAGAAGATTTATAAACTCAAGAAAGGATACTCCAAGTTGTTGAATACCTTGGAGGAAAGACTGTGCAGAGGAAGGCATAGAGAGAAAAAAAAAATTGAAGATTCTGTAAGAGATCAGCGAGGTGGGTATCGAGCTAGTGCAAGGAGTGCACAAGGAGAACTCTGTTTTGAGTTCAGATATAAGAAGAGAGTCAAGGATAAGACACTCACATAGTTATTGAATACTCTATGTCTCAGCAAGGAGAGCCGAGAAGAAGTTTCCAAGAGGGAACAAACATCTCTTTGAGGGACATAAGGGATAGAGACCTTTGAGGTCCAATCAGTTGAATCTCAAGGAGGAAAAGAGGAACATAGTTATTGAACACTCTCGAGGAAGACCTGTGCAAGGAGTGCACTAGGAAAACACTCAGACGAAGTGTTGAAAGGATACCAGTCGAAGGCTATTTAAAGCACAAGGAGTGCACGCAGAGAGAACTTGTTTCAAGCTCAAAATCTCAGGAGAGATAACTGTTGAGTCCATTTTCATACCACCTTTTTCCGTCATAAACCATGATTTTATCCTTAAAACCTTTCATTTTATCTTACCTTACATCATATTTCTCATCAAATAATTCATGAAATGTACATTTATCATTATTTAGCATTTGAATTGAGCTTTTGGAATTTTTAGTATTAAATTTGAAAAATAACAAAAATTACGGGATGTCACTAATCCCCGTAAATGATCCTAGCTTTGCATATGTGAAAGTCAAACCAAGGAAATCTAAAATATGGGTTTTGTTCAGAAATGTCCAAGAATGGAATATTAGCTTTCAGATTCGAATTTTGAGCCTTCCAAGTGCCTAGTCAATGTTGTCCAAACCAGGACACCTGTGCAGAAAATCCCCTGATTTTCTAGGAAATCAATGATAGTTTCATGTTTTCTTGGGATTTATGCCCTATTTTGTGGATCTAAGAAGGGAATTAGAATTCCTAACTAAATATGTGGATCTGATAACCATATTTTGGAGTATTTTTATCACTATCAGTTTTGAACATTTTGTATGAATACCTCAACTCTCAAACTAGTCTTATAACCTTGGGAATGGAGAAAACTCTACAAATTTAGTCTTGAAGATCAATTTGCTGTTTATGATTGCTGATATGGATGTGATGGTAATTTGAATTCTGCTACAAATTCATTCTTAGCTGAATCATCTCAAGTGTACCAGTGAAGCATTGGAGGGCCCCCTTTGCCAAACTAGTACACTCTTTCTTTTTGTTCTTTTCAAAGCAATCTTCTATCATAAGTTTTAGATCAAGATCTTGTTTTAGATAAGATTTACTTATGAATTTGTTGTAGTTAGATACTTGATGTTGTAAGCATTTCTCATGTTGTGAATATTTTCTTGAATAAGAATTCAATGTGAAGTTTTCTTCCAAGCATTAAGATGTTTACAAATGCTTTTTGAAGTTATTTATACTTTCAGTTATCTTGATTTAACAAAGACTAGTGAGGATTACTAATGAATGAAAGAAAACAATGAATTCATCTATTGAATAAGAGTTTTTTCTTCTTAGCATTGATAAGTCTCTGATCTAGCTTTGAATGTCTTTTGAATGCTTATACTCTTAGATAAACATTGCTGACTAATGTTATGAGAAACTATGAACAAGGCTTCTGAATAGAAGCTTAGTATATCTTTCATATTCATCTCTCTAGTTCATTTCATTACAAGAAACTAAGTCCATTTCTAAGCTCATATATTTTTAGTGTGCATCAAAGTCTTACAAACTCAGGGTTGATAATTAATGTACTCTGATTTACACCAGTAGATTGGAGCCTAACAATAGCATTCTCAGAAACACAGACGAGACCCAAGTATCCAAAATCGTAGAGAAATCAAAGCTTCAGGCCTTTGAAAACATTTGAATCCTTCCAAGTCATGAGAAGTTGCAAGCTAAGGAGGAGGAGAGATAATAGTCGTTAGATCAACTGTAGAGGAAGAGATCTGGAGCATTGAATCTCATGTCCAGACACCTAGAAGAGCACGCACGAGGAGAACAGATCTCAATTGTCAGATCTAATCATGTGGACCAACAACCCTTGGATCCAGAGGAACGTGCATGAGGTTTAACCCTTTGGATTTGCATAGGAGAGTGGGATTTGGGAAGTCATGAAGTCTAGAAATCATCGAAACTGTCCATCGAGACAGGGCACATGGTGAGAGATCAGAATTTCGCTGACTCATAGAGTGGAAAGGTCAAAGGGAAGAGTCGTGAGGATTCGCGGAGTGTGAACTCGCGAAAGGATCACAACCATTGTTTGAAGAGAGAGAATGGAGCATTGATTTTCCAGGGAGATATCCGGAGTTCGGATATCGGGAGAAGGGAGGTGAGCGGTCCTCCAACTTCACGAAATGCGAATTCCTGATACACAAAAAGGGGATCAAGACCGTTGGATCATGGGTATTGTGGATCGTTGATATGGTGACCGAAACTCACAAGTTTGGGTTTCAAAAGGAAGACCAAGAAGACTTCGCAAAACATGAAATAACAAAGTGCTCGGAAGGTTTGGCCCGAGGTCATAGCGAGAGTTCATATGGATGGAGGATAAAGGAGGAGATAGCATGCGCTAGGCCCCTGTCGGTATTTCAAAGGTCGGGAAAGTCAGGGTGACTCACATGCAAAGACATTATACACAAAATTGTCAAATTCCTTTTTAGTTAGGAGAATGGTCATAGTCGTGGTTGTAAGAAGGAAGGAGCTTAGCTAGAGAGGAGCTACCGTCCGGTTGGCGCGAAAGTTGAAAAATGCTCAGCAGAGAAACCGTGGGTCTCACACAACCTGTGCATTTGGAGAAAGGACTTGTGTAAGTGGGTTTGGTGTCTAGCAAAGACCCAAAGAGTTTATATGACTCAGTTTCTTGATCGATCCTTGACCAGGAGGTCGAAAGACCTTACTGAGGTAGGGGGTTGTGCCAGGTGGTATCAGAGCCTAATTTCGTCTGTAAATTTCAGGAGAAAGAGAAGAGGGAGATAGAGTATTGATGCTTTGTGTATGATTTCTTGCAAGATGTAGAGTAAATGGTAGACAACCAGATGAGTTAAAAAAAAAGGGTGAAGATGGCTATTGAAGGCCATAGGGGTGATCAAGACAAGGACCACCAGCATAAAACCAAAGTTGAGATAGAGAAAGAACTCATAGAAATAAGAGAAAAGATGGAGAGACTAGCATTAAATATGTAGTTTGATGCAAAGGTACACTCGACATATGAATGGCCTTTGAAGAGGAAAGTAGAATGGCCTATCCAGAAGTTGATGGCCAGAAGGCAACAACAAATGTTGAGAAGGTGGCTGAGAGATGATGTTTAGAAAATTTTCCATATGCAATCTTGGCGGACCTCATATTTACTTTTCCCTCATTTTCAAAGACCTTGAATCACAATGGAAACGAATTATGCAGTGTATACACTTCCATGGCTTGCAGATAACAATAATTGTTGCATCTAGTTGTGGATATAGTTTGTTCAATGTAATTTTCTATTTGGTAGAAACAGAGTTTGATGTGCATTCATTGCATATTTACACTGTACAGTCCTTTTGCAATTCAATTATAGGCGACACCCAATAGAATTTTAGCTGCTTGCATTAACACCGTTCGCCATATCTCCTAGAAAATATGTCGGCAATTGGAAGTTGGAAAGAATACCTTGTAAACATGGCACTGCCATATGAAAAAGGAAATGTAGAGGGTGGTAGATTATGTTTGCAATAGATATGTATCATATTCAGAGTAAATATCTAGGTCTGGTCAGCCCTGCCAGATGACACTGTACACTCTTGGTCTATTGGTTCAAATTACGATCAAACAATTGACATCATCTCGTTGAAAACATATATGAAATATATCCATTATCACCTTTCATGGGAAATACCACTGGTTCAGGGTCCACTGTCCATGCCACCCAAACTCTATTGAATCTGCATATGCGTAGCATGCTATTTGATCATAATGAAACTTGTCCCAGTTGTGACGAGGCCATACATGGCTTAAAAAAAAATTTAGACTAACTTATCACATCCTGAAAAAGTTCATATGTGAAATTCATCCCAGTTGTGATGAGGCCCTACAGGGATTAAACAAAAAACGTAGACTAACTTATCACAACTTGAAAAAGGTCATACATGAGAGAAAAAAATGCATTGGTAGTATAGGAAATATTGTCGATTCATGGTGCACTGTCAATGCCATCCAAACTACATCGAATATACATAAGCATTTCATGCTATTTAATCATAATGAAACTCATCCTAGTTTCCATGGGTCATCCTGGACTTGAAAAAAAAACATAGACTAAGTTATGAAAACTTGAAAAAGGCCATACGTGAGAGAAAAAAATACATTACTATGCTTCCTTCTAGAGATAAATTAATAGATCAAAACCTAAAAAAAAATGTTCTTGGACAAAACAACAAAAACAGGTATGGTCACATAGCCCACAATGGTCATGGCATTGTCCGAGAGGAAAAAGTCACATTTCGTGGGATAGAACCAACACCATGCACTACTACCAATCAAAACCAACAAACATTTTCTACGTATACTTCCCTACATAAGAAAGATGCAAGACAGACCTATATGAAACAAATCAATGACACTCCTTCCATTGCATGTGCAATTTGCAATCAATTGAATTCCACAAAAAAAACTAAGTCTTTCAGGCCTGATTTGGATGTAGAATACCTCTACTTGACACTAAATGATAAAACATTTTCAAGTGGAAAACATTTTCTTCCATGCAAACGGTCGCCTGAAAATGGAAAAATTCCACACTTTCCAACCCCTGACCAAATAAGTTGTAATACACCACTTTCAGATGTAAGTGCACTTACAAAACTTGAAGAGAGACTTGTTTCTCTATGAATTTCATTTGCACAAATCAGACCCTAGGGATATAAACAACCCCAAATGGGCTTAATAGGATCAATTATTAATGTGCCTGTCCAACAAGATGTTGTGAAAAAATCCTTGTCACAATTCATTATTGATATAATGATAATTGTTTTGGATCTCAAAAGATGCTTGCAATAAGAAAATGAATATCAAATAGGTAAAGTGCGTGTTCATGTTGTCATGAAACCATTAAAATAATTATGTTCCAGGTCCCTGTACAAAGCACAAAACATTTGTATAAATGAGAACTGGAACAATGTTCTTGGAGAAGAGGATGACAACTCTGCACAAACTCTCAAAACTTCTAGTGAATTCGATACAACTGATGAATCAAAGAATCAAAACACCTACTGAGACATTGGTACATATATTCACTGATTCATAGCGCATTTGTGACTTGCAAGACAAGATTGTCGAAAATGCACCTGCTGAGGGGAAATGTCCACTTGCAATATTCAAGGACAAATGTGTTGAGGAAATGAACTTACCAACATTTTTCTATGGAGATCCACATCCCAATGACATTACAGAATGACTCAGTTACCATAAAATAGTTCAATGGGAGCTGCTACATTCAAGTGGTGACTTCTCCTATAACATAACAAATTTATTTTTCAAAACAATGTGCATAATAATAGAGAAATTGTTGTCTTGCATGTGGGTGTGAATAAGAAAGGCCAGTTACAAGAAATTGTTTGGCCAAGGATGTCAATTACAAAGTAAACCTAGAAAAAATCCCAAAATCTGATATTGGATACATAGATTTCAAAAACATTCGCATCTCTCCTGACTATTTGCAACAAAACAAAAAAAATATTTTTCCAATAATTCGATAATTGGGACTACCATCATTTTTCATTGCATTTACAAGTGTAGAGAATCGTTGGGATCCATTTGTGGTTGCAGTATATGACTTGCATAGGAACAGGAAATGTAAAAAACAAACTAATACACTAGAAAATAATGACATTGACTACCTCATAAGAAAAGACCAAGTGACATGTACTCGCTACTATAGACATAGAATAAATGTTTTGAGACAATTGATATTCCATGATAAAACTTTTTTTGGAAAAATATTGAACTACTTTTTTGTGACTGAATTCCAGAATAGGGGAAATGAGCATGACCACACATTGTTGTGGATAGAGTGTGCACCGGTCTATGGAGTTGATAACAATTCACATATTGAGCATTTGTAACAACCCTGGTTAAATAGTTGCATAGGGTTTATTAAGTATAGTTAATTAAATAATTAAT
>SNQJ01S0109454.1:29223-51082 GCA_010110895.2 Picea sitchensis
TTAACTTCTTGACTTTCCCCCCTTTAGTGTGAGACTATGACCTAGTGGGGGTGCCCACGCCATTGAGTCTCCTCATCACCTCTCTAAGAGGTGGGGGACATTACACAACCAATAGTTTTTCTTAAACAAAAACATTCCCATATCTAGAACAAAAGTTTCTCCAAGGGCATGCTAGTTATGTGGAATGAAAATATATATGCATAGTACGTCCTCAATGCATATGTTGCAACATCGTACTATACCTCGTATATGACAAAGGTTGACAAATCTATGACAAGTGCATGCAGAAGAATACGCAAAGAACATGAAAGAAGTCATATTGATGCTATATTACGTATGCTTGGTAATACATTACTTAATCTTCAACAAATGTCTTGTCAATAAGAAGTACACATTGCACTTTCCCTGCCCCTCAATTGTAGTTCAAGAAAATTTGTTTTCATAAACACATCTCCAATTGAGAAAAACAAATTTGTGCTTAAACCACCATCTTTTCTAGAACAAGAACCTCACAATTCAGAGGACATGCTATGTTGGTCTATTATTGACTATTAATTCTAGCGTCCATCTCCTATTAAGCATATTTGCTTAGTAGAATTCGTATCCCATTACAAAAAAAATGGTGTGCCCATATAAAAAAAGAAAAAAACCCTTTGCGATACGGTTTGTCAAATACAACAAACATATCGACTATGAAAACTATTGTAGAGAAAAACTACTATTATACGTTTCGTTCGATGAAAACAAAAAACACATTAAAACATAACTTCCCTACATGGGAAGCTACATATGTTGCCTCTGAGACTATAGTGCAAATCAATGAATATAGATTTACTTACAATGTTAATCCAACATGGGGTGATCTAGAAAGTGCAGTTAATGAACTAGAAAACCATGAAAATCTTGATGAGGCATTCAGAAACTGAAAAACAACTAGAACTCCCTGTGATTCCTATGACTTTCAAGAAGCTTTGCCTCGTCCTCGGGCAAGCATCATTGAAAAACTCATCAATATTGGTTTTCAAGTCACAAAAAATCCTTTCCTTATTGAAAATAATGAATACCATAGAATCAGATGTATGTTGAATCAAGAAAAACAAACAATTCTAAAGGACATTGCACTTAAAAAATGATTGAGCATGCACATTCCTGTGCTCTTCTTCCTTACAGGTGGAGCATGAAGGAGCAAGACATTCCCCACAAAAGAACTATTCCAAATGCTTATACGGATCTATGATTCAAAAAATTCCTTTGATCATATGAAACCAAAGGGCCTAATAGTTGCATACATAGGAAAGGCTGTGTATAATGAAGGTGGAACAACAATCCACTCTGCATTTTTAATGCCTTTTAACAAGTCATAGTTTCTTCCACTTAGAAAGGAAATGTTAGATACCTTGTCTAAGATTTATGACAAACTACAACTTGTCTTTATAGATGAGGCATCTTTGATTGGAATTCGCTTCTTGTATTCCATTGACAATTGACTACGAAGCATAAAACATGTGCACACGAAATACTTTGGAAACATTGACATGATATTCTGTGGGGATCTTTACCAGGCAAAACCCATCCAAGATTCTTTGATATTTGAACAACCCGTGGTTAAAATTCAAACAGTTACATGTGACTTCTGGAGATATAATATTAAATGATTTGAATTGCATACTACAATGCACCAGACAGATGAAACATTTATTGCAATTATGAATAGAATGTGGACAAACAACGAAACAAATGATGACTTAACATATATCAATTCGAGGTTCTTGCAACCTGCACCAATAGACCCAACCTTCACTTACCTGTTCTACACAAATAGGTATGTTTCAATTCATAATAGGTACATGCTATCACTCATGCATGGAAATGATACCATCATCAATTCAATTGACCTGGAAGAAGACAACCATGGAAATGTGCCACGTCATGAACATATAGCCACTTTACCTTTGCAACTTGTCCTGAAATTAGACATGCTGGTTGAAATATATTCTTGCAACTATGATTCATAGGATGGCTTGGTCAATGGTGCAGATGCAATACTGAAAGGCTATACCAAAACAAAAAAACTTGATGTACTCTGGATTAAGTTCCATGAAACGCATATAGGAAAGCGACACGCAAACAAGTTAGCGTATCTATATAATTCAAACATTGCAAGTGATTGGGCACCTATCTTGCAAATATCAAATCCAGTATTGACATCAACAAAGACAGGTCGACCGAATATTCGAAAACAGTTTCGAATTAAACTTGCATGTGAACATACAGTCCACAGATCGCAAGGACTAACACTTGATAGTGTTTCATTTCAGCCTGCTGGAATTCGAATACATGGACTTGTGTACATAGCATTGTCTCATGTCAGAAGTATAAAATCCTTGTATTTACTAAGTCCTCTTACAGCAGATAACTTCAAAGTCAAATAGAAATTTGATATTGAAATGCAACACCTTAGGACTACAACAAAGTGGCATATGCAGTATGATTACCAATCCATACAAACAAACTCATATGTATCAATTCTCTCACTTACCACACACAACTTACATGCACACATGGATGATATATTCAATGAGTATGACACAATGCAATCCGATGTTTTGTGACTACATGAAACATACATTGCATTATGCATGCAAAACCAACAATTTCCAAATAACAATTGCATATCAAGTTACATTACACATGGGGTGATGATGTTGGTGAAAAAACATGTAACAATTTTGGGGCATATACATTTCGAGGAAAAGAATGTTGAGATGGTGCTTGCAAAAGTATTTTTCCATGGATCAGAAATTACAATGTTGAATCTGTATGCTGCTCCCCATGGAACATTCTCCAACATACTAAATGTTCTTTCCAATGCATTAGAACATTTTCATTTGAATGAAACCATTTTCAATGTAGGAGACTTCAATATTGACAAGCTATAAAATAATTCCAGAACAAAAGAATTGGAAAACAACATGTGCAAATACAGTCTCCGCTTTCTTTTGAACAACACAAGGCATGTAGAAAACACGCTTATTGACCATGTATGGTTGAATGTGCCCATTTCTCAATACAACATATTTATCTTAGACACATACTGGTATGATCACGATACAATTGGTACTGCACTTGACTTATGATATATACATCAATCATATTGCAAAATCATATTTCTATGTTTCAAAGCATATCTGTCTAGCTTGTTGCGGAAAACCAAATTATCCAACTTCTTACTTTTCCCTAGTTTGTACACATACTGGTCTGATCACCATACAATTGGTATTGCACTTGAATTATGAAATATACACAAACATATTGCAAAATCATATTTATATGCTTCAAAGAATATCTTTCTATCTTGTTGCATAAAATCGGTATATCCAACTTCTTAGTTTTCCTTTCTTTGAAATTGATTTTGGGCACATAATTTTTTACAATTTTTTTTTATATATACGCAAACATGGATGAACAAAAAAAACAAAAACAAAAAAAAACAGTGCATTCTTCTAACACTATATCTTACTCTACTCCTTTTATTCTATTTTATTTAGTCTATGTACATATTACTTGCATTTTTATTTACATGTCAACTTATGTTCATGCCCATTTTGTTTTGTACTTTTTTTCATAGAAACAAACAGGAAAACTAGACACGACAAAGAACTACTAACCAGAAATGTAGAAGAATCCATGAAAAAGTGCATATTTCTACCCGTGTTCCATATCCAATAGTTTTTCATTTACTCTGTCTATATTTGTTGCACTTGTTTGCAGCTCTGTTTATTTTCTACTTGGATACTCCATATCTTCCTGTACATTAACTTGTCTTCATGTCAATTCTGTTTTCTGTGCTGCTATCTTGAAATAAATAAATTTGTACTCCATCTTTTTTTTCATGTGTTCTTATGTAGCAACTTGCTTTCATGTCCATTGTATTCTTTGTATTGCTACATTGAAACAAGAATACAGTAATTGGGCACAAGGANTTACTCTACTCCTTTTATTCTATTTTATTTAGTCTATGTACATATTACTTGCATTTTTATTTACATGTCAACTTATGTTCATGCCCATTTTGTTTTGTACTTTTTTTCATAGAAACAAACAGGAAAACTAGACACGACAAAGAACTACTAACCAGAAATGTAGAAGAATCCATGAAAAAGTGCATATTTCTACCCGTGTTCCATATCCAATAGTTTTTCATTTACTCTGTCTATATTTGTTGCACTTGTTTGCAGCTCTGTTTATTTTCTACTTGGATACTCCATATCTTCCTGTACATTAACTTGTCTTCATGTCAATTCTGTTTTCTGTGCTGCTATCTTGAAATAAATAAATTTGTACTCCATCTTTTTTTTCATGTGTTCTTATGTAGCAACTTGCTTTCATGTCCATTGTATTCTTTGTATTGCTACATTGAAACAAGAATACAGTAATTGGGCACAAGGATGGAGCCTTATGTGCTAGATCTGAAAAATATGGAGTCCAATGTGTTGAAGCAAATACAATGCGTATGCCTGAGACTAAGAGGTATGATTACAAAAAACTCTGATCTGCATACGTTGTTGAAGTTGTCCAATTTAGTTTTAAAAAATTGGCTATTTCATTTGTTTGGCAAGTGGAGACAAAAATTAAATTTCAAAAATTATTCACTAATGTAATTTATTTTATTTGTACACAAGCATGGAATGAGGAAGCGGTCGGTAGGACTCCTCATAAATTATAACATCATATAAATTACTATAAATATTGGTAAAATATTATAATATTCTATAAATTACTAAATCTCATGTTGCGGTCGGTCAAACTCGTGATACATAGGCAAGGCTATAAATGTGAACCCATGAGTCTTCCAACCCGCGAGTCCGCCAACCCGTCCACCATGTCACATCTATTTTATACTATATTTCTATTTTATTTACTCTATATACATATTCCTTGCTTTTTTCTTTACATGTCAACTTATGTTCATGTCCATTTTTTTTTGTACTTTATTTCATAGAAACAAACAAGAAAACTAGACATGACAAAGAACTCTCAACCAAAAATGTAGAAGAATCCATGCAAAGGTGCATATTTCTACCCATTTTCTATCTCCAATAGTTTTTCATTTACTTTGTCGGTATTTGTTGCACTAGTTTACAACTCTGTTTTTTTTCTCCTTGGATACTCCATATCTTCCTGTACATTAACTTGTCTTCATGTCAATTCTCTTTTTTGTGCTGCTATCTTGAAATAAATAAATTTGTACTACATCTTTTTTTTCATGTGTTCCTACATAGCAGCTTGCTTTCATGTCGATTTTATTCTCTGTATTGCTACATTAAAACAAGAACACAATAATTGGGCACAAGGATGGATCCTTATGTTCTACATATTAAAAAGATGGAGTGCAATGTGCCACAACAAATGCAATGCGTATGCCTGAAAATAAGAGGTATGGTTACAACAAACTTCGATCTGCATACGTTGTCCAATTTGTCCAACTATATTCTTTTCCCATAGTTGATGTGTTTCTATCTCTTGATAATTATCACACTAACTATTGTTATGTGAGGCATACAGTTCTTTCCTCACTTTCTGTTTCCTCTTCTATTCTTATATGTTCTCCCTTTCCTTCTTCCCCTCTATTATCGGTTTTTGGTTCTATACTGAGTCCCATGTCTATGCTCACAGGTTCCCAGGACGGCGTAGTGATGGAATCCATGTCCATATATATCTTTACATAACGAGTCTGACCTAGCGCCATTTTTTCTCACAGATGGTGAATTTTATGGCGATGGGTTTCTGTGTAGGTGCCATCGAACTCTCATGCCGAGTGTTCGCAGTATACATATTGCACTCGAAACTTCGATGATTTAAAATTTGACCTTGAATTCGAATCCCCAGGCCTTAGTATACCTACGATGAATCTGTTTGAATGCTTGCATATAAATGTTCCAAGTCATATATTTTCTCTATTGCTTGTTGAGATAGATATAAACAACATCTCTTTTATCTTGAACCAGGGTCTGTTGAGCTCCAGCTATATTCCATGGCCGAAAATATTTTTCCCATGATTGATATTTTACCAGTTTGTTTCCACACTTAACTAATTTTGTGGTCATGGGTTCCCCCAATGCATTATCGAAATACCATGCCCCGTGTTCAGATATACATACTGCACCCAAAACTCTAGTTATCTACAATTTTAATATGGACTCCTCAAACTCGCAAGCCTCACTATGCCCATGTTAACTTCATTTGAATGCCCCACATTTCCATACTTAAGACCAAGTGTTGTTCTATGACACATAAATTTCTTTAATCCCTTTGTTTTTCTCTTCTATACTTGCCGATTTTCCCCTTTTCTTCTTCCCCTCTATTATCCCTTTCTACTTATATACATAGTCGCATGTCTATGCTCGCGGGTTCTTAGGGTTGTGGACTCATAAATTATATATCCATTTATATATTCACATCACAAGTCTGATCGACTACTTTTACCAAAGTACCAAATCATCTTTCACTCCTCTCAATCCCCGCCATCTTCGCCCCTTCCCAATGCACATTAACTGTGATTTTAATAGTGACAGCTCACCACAGATGTTCGAAAAGATTGGCATTAATAAGCAGAAAGCTCGAGGACATCTCCCATTAAAATGCATTAATGGGAGAATATTATGGAACCTAATTAGTTTCTTTCTGTCAATCTTGAATTCACAAAAAAATGTTGGTTATTTTAGTTTTTTTTAAGGCATCATCATAGCAAGAATGCAATATTGTGTTGGCCCACTATCATCTACAAAGGTGTTAACGTGATGCCCCTCTTCAGTATTGTGCATATATTACAGGTTTTCATATTTGAGAATATGATTGCATATGAAAATGTTGCTCCAGCCTTCCAATTTGAACATAGTTTGCATTTGGGCCATAAAGAACACTAATAAAATAAAATAATATTTAAATTGTTTAAGTAAATATAACAAATTGTCTTCTAACTTAAACCTGATTTTGTCAAGATCCAGGTATATTACATAGGTGGCAATGTTTTCCCCACTTTTCAATACTTTCTCGATTTCCCTACCATCTTCGCACACTTTCCCATTCCGAATTGATTACGCTTTTATTAACTTTGAAAAGATTGGCATTAAAAGGCGAAAAGGCTGAGGACATCTCCCATTAAAAAACATTGAACTAAGATTTACCGGAGATTATATTATGATATTGCAGCGTCCATTTTAAATACAATGAGGAAGAGAAGGAACATTTTCATCACCTATTGTTGTAGCTCGATGACATTTATGTGGAGATACGCTAAATATTTTTGGGTGCGAGGACTATTTTTTTCAGTGGTCCATAGCTTGTAACTACTACTCATCCACTTTTTCCCAGAAGAAAGTTATGTCGACATATGAAATTGCAGCGACAGATTGTGTCCCCTATTTTTTTTTCTTCAAGGACTTGGTCACATGCTGTGCCGAGAACTATATTCTAAACCCGTGGATTATCCATATGGGAAACCATTCCCAAGTCTCCGTATCGCCTCAATTATTTCAAAAGATGTTAACACTTCTCGACCCAACACCTACTTTCAAGGGTGAGAATTCCAGACAGCTCTTAAATAAGAATGATAATGAATTGGACCTCTTGCCAAAGTTCTTACAGGACCCAACACATGCTCCACAGGGCATACCCATATTACAGGTTAATGCATTTAAATACCTTTTTCGTAAAATTGCTTGGCTTTTCACAGGGATAAAGAGACAATAAAGTGAATTCGGTATCTCTCGAATGATTTTGTATATTTATATTTTATGGTAAAGGAACAAGCCATCTTCCATTACGAAAAGTTGACTTCCATTAAAATATCTTCCCAGTTATTGTAATACAGAATGCAAAAGAAATCCTTTATGTCATCTTATTTAATTTTCATCGTGGCAAATTGCTATCCATTTCTTGGACTATCTATGTGTAGGAAGTTGAACTCTAAATATGACCCAGTAACATTCTTGTGCTAGATATTCTGGAGACATGACACTTTCCAAAATTTTTAAAAAGTCTTTAGTGATTTTGTTTCAGTTTTTAAAGAATTGATATTTGGAAAGTATTTTCCCTGGTCGTCTGGTCGACTGACAATCTTCCTGGATAGGAAGGGCACACTAGAAGAAATGGAGAACTATAATGTTATAGGTATTTTTGGGTCTAAACTAAATCCTTCCTTCCTTCCATGTCACATATATTGTACAATGTTGTTTTCTGGAATAGCAAGGGAGCACATTTACTGGTTGCATTTTTTCAATGAAAAAAAAAGTCAATTCATCTCTCTACCTTGGAAATTTGAGGATTTCATGGTCAAGAACCACTTAAAAAGTTATTTCACTGACACTATCGTGAATGAACTTGGTGCGAGTACCAATGATTCGCACAATCAGAACCGAAAAGGCCCATGTGAAAAAAGTGCCCAATTCCCAACTGCAACACCCAAGACCACAACATCTCGTATCAATAATACAATGGCCTACCCAAGTAAAAACTTCACACACAGTTCTTCAAGCGGAGGAGGAGATAAGAACCCCACCTTCGAAAAAATTGAAATTTGTCACAAACTTCCCACGAGCAAAAAATGGAAAACAATACTCCAACAATCGCAGGTACCGAGGGGAGAAATTGATATCCACGATCTCTCCCTGGAAGATATGGATCTAGAAATTGATATTGAAAAAATGTTCCCTGATGACGACCACCTATAGAGAACTTCTCTGCACAATCCTGGGATGGAAATAATTGGCATAGATACATTGGACAAAGAAGAGTCTTTTGCATTTTAGAGCGTTGGTTTTGACATCGAATCCAAAAAATTGATTATTGAAAAGAGAGATGCAAAGAATAATAAAGGGAAATCTCATTCAAAGATCAACCTATGCAACATGCACCCTTCCCAGATCTTCCAGATACATAGAGAAGCTAGAGATTCTCTAGATAACTCTATTAGCGGCCTTGAAAGGAAAAATGTCATGTTAAAGGAGAGAATAAAAGAATTGGAGGCAACTCTAATGCCTCTTCCACTATTTGCTACTCCTTTGTCTATGGTCGGGCCCACCGCACCTGCGCAAAAGTTAAAAGGATCAAGAAGCCTTCTCACATCGGCCCGAGGTTATGTGGAAACAAATATAAATAGAAGAATGTAATTAATAACAGAAGCTTGGGATATATCAAATAATATGGTCTCTTTTGGAACAGATATCAAGAACGAGCAAGGTTTCTATCTTGATGTAGTTTTACCATTTGGTTTTAAATTTATCGGTATGATAGAATTCAGAAGAAGAGAGGAGGATCTCCCTTCCCTGGATCGCATAGACCAGCTAAATTCATGCTTGTTACACATGATTTTGGTCACTCTGGTGATGTCTTAACAATGGTGAATTCAGGCTCCCAACAAGGACTAATGTGGCCCTTGTCTCCTTCCAAAAACATATCTTTAAAGTGAGTTCACAGGCTGCCTATGGCCTAGGGTGCGAGAATCCCTCATTCTACTAGGCCACCTACACTTAGGGTGTGAACTTCTCATAGTTTTCTCCATACACAGGGTGCGAACCTGTTTTTAAGCTTGGAAAGGAGAAGAGGTCTCGAGGGTTCTAGAAGGGGATCTTCTAGAAAATGAGTTGGCATTTGTACAGTTTTCATTTTACTAACTTTTCATATTTGATGGGATCATCCTCATCCTTGTAACCATCTCTCCTTCTCCTATATATTGAAAGGTTTCTCATGGAAAAGGTTAAGCAAGATTGAATGAAGAATTGGTGAAATAATTGTGTGAAGAACCCTACTTGGACAGAGGCTTGAAGACTCTAGTTGGTCTATCAAGAGGAATTGGATCTTCTTCATGCAAGTACAGAGAAAGTGTGTGTGTTGGAACCAAGGGTCACTGAAACAAATATTGTGACATCAAGGCGCTCAGGTTGTATCTTCTACTTTCAACTAATATGATACAACGACATGTCCCTTTCCCATAAAGTCACTCTTACTTTATTGTGTAATTCCTTGATCATATGCATAAGTTGATGTTGAATACCTTTTACTATCTTCACTTTGGTTGGTTTGTGTTGTCTTGGACTTGACCTCACAACAGCACCGGAGCGAAGCGGGAGAAACAGAGACCTAAGGAAGTGATATAAAGGTATGTCACTTATTCCTCCCTATTAGCAGATTCAATGATCACAGCTTAGGGAAAGAGTCGTGGCATGTCATGTTTTGTTCTATATGAAGGTGGATATAGGGAGATCTATTAGTGTCCGCACCTACCGATTAGTCTGATAACAAAATTGGCGACTCTGCTGGGAATGCAACCCATTTTTTAGTGGTTTTTGGTGTTTTTCCTTGGCCATTTGCTCTTACCTTACTATTTTTCATTTCTATCAATCTTTGAGTCTTGAGGAGACCTTGACAGATTCTCTGGGTCTAGAAATTCCTTCAAAATTTTTGTCTTTTTCCAATTTTTTCTTAGTTTCAGGCATTCTTGCACTGAACTCTTTTGTAGCCTGCGAGAACACCTAGAGTTTGCACCCTGCTTTTTAGTCCAGTACGAACCTCTCGCACTCTACTTGTGACCAGCTTGTGAGACTGCTCCATTCTTGCACTGTACACAACTGCATGCCTGTGAACCCATTTGCAAAATTTTGGGATTAAGGTTTTTTGTATGCTCAGATGCCTAGATTTGTATGTTTGTCTAAAGATAACTTCTTGGGCCACTGATTGATTGCTTCTTGACTTCGAATTTTGTGAATGATTACTCTTCGGAAATCGAAAGCTCTTCTTGTTCATTTTTTTTCTCAACTGTTATCTCTTGACCTTTTCTTAACAAGGATATAATCTCTAGTCCTGAAATTTGAGTTCTTGTTTGGTTGGGAGCTGGTAATCGGTTTAAAAGGTGGGATTAATTGTCTTTCCCAATTTCTCATTACTTGGAAAATTGTTGCCCTCATGCATTTGAAAACACTAGTCTTGCCTGTTTGTTATTTTTGTCTTCATTTAAAGATTGGTTTGGGTTTTTTGTATATTGTTTTTCATTAGTTGTTGGTCTTTCTTAGTTCCACCACTGTTGTGTGGTTTCTATTGAAAATTAAAAAACATTTTTCTTTTTAAAACAATTTTTTATTTGGAAAATATAGGCATTCGATTGTTGAAATAGAACAAATAGAGAATTGGCATTGGTCATGATTTGTTAATATTGCATTTCAAAGAAGATCATATATCGTAGTTCAAGTTGTTTTAGAAAACTCCTCTTTCCCTCTTGTAAATAGGATTCATCGAACAAAAATTGATATCTTTCATTCCTATCTATGCATTGTTGGGTCAGAGTCTCACACAACATCGATTTCATTTCTGTCTCCTTTGAGTAACAATAGCCTCTAATAACATCGCGCAAATTTTAAAATGTAACTAGTAACTCTTTTCTAGGACTCTATTACACCAACATTAGCTAGGCTAGATCTTTGGAATAGGTAGAGAGATACACTCTCTAAAGCACAAAACACACAATAGCATCTTGTGGTAAGGAGTGTCAAATTCCATTTGCAACATTTTGTCATGGGAAGCCCTTCTCACACAAGGGTCAAACCTGAGGTCGCATTGATATTAACAGAGTTACTCACCCTGTTTTGTTGATATTGGTGTAGAGATTGCACGTATTATGGGGGTCACTTGAAGGTATACCCACAATGATGAGTGAAAGCCTCTAAAGATGATTTCGGGCTAGATACCCTGCCCTTGTGTGTGAATCAAACTATCGACTGTCCCCCCAGGTTCTATTGTTGTTGGTGGTAGCCTTAGTGGCCTATATTCTTAGGGTCTTACACAAGGTGACTATGAAGGGGCAAGTCTTCACGGTACCTAGAATCGATGTTGGCCAAACTCACTCAGGCTCCTTGGAGGGTATACCCATGATTATGTGTGGAAGCTTGCACCAGGGTGTAAGTCCGTTAAGAAGGTCGTCAAAGTAACTTTTCCACCCTAGCCCAACCCCTTCTTGTCTCATGGTCGCAACGTTGGATTTCATCACCAACTAGTGACTTCGAAATTAGAAGGTCTTCTTTGCTTGGTTTTGCTTGCTAGATTTTTACTAGCGCATGCTATTTGTTTACCCAAGTTGACCATAGAATTTTCTTCTTAAGTTTTCAACTCAATCACAATTGACCCTCCACGCCGTTCACATAGAATGCAAGGCTTACCCCCATAAAATATGGAAGGTTCTCAACCCTTTCCTACCAACTCACCGGAGGGCTCTCCTCAACAGAGTGAAGTCGAAGACTTCACCACTACACAAGTGGAAAGAACTGACTCTCTAGAATGGTTATGAATTACCAATTCTCGAGAGGACTTTCGACTTCATCCCGAATCTGAGAGACGTATTATGCGAGTGAATTCTTCCAGAGACTTGGTTGTTTTGTCTTCTAGATCACTGACTGGACCTTTTCCAGGACCTAAGGGTCAAGATCCTTTTTGGACTACTGGAATTTTTAGACAATATCTCTTTGGCTCAGGAGCAGGCGTTGATACCACCATCTCACCTACGCTACCCGAAACATCTGATCCAGATGCAATACCTTTTACTAATGCTTATTATTTTCCTAGAACATAAGCTCCGTGAGCTGACCACATCTTGCCTCTCCCTTTACAAATGGTCCATTACATAGATACTATGAGTCTTCAAACCAGGATTACCGCAGCTAGCCAAGACCCTATTGGTGCACCGCTTTCACCCAGAGTCACCCCGACACTTCCACCTAGATACCGTGTGTTGAATTCCTCTATTCCCATTCCTACAAAAATCACATCCAAAACTCCTGGTGGTCCCACTCCTTCTGGACACTCTCCTCCCAATTTCATTCTGATACTTCCTCCACCCCCTTTTAGAGGACCTTTTCCATCCTCTATCGGAGGAACTGATCATAGTGGCACCATTTTGTCGTTCACACCAAATTACCAGATTCCTGTTAGTGGACACTTTCACCAAGGAGGCCCAACTCAATCCCCCCTTGTAGGGAAAGTCCCAATTGGAACAAAACCCCCGATTAGAATGCAACCCCCAATTGGATGACAACCCCCATCGACCCCATCCTATGGAAAAAACATACCTCCATCCTTGGCCCAGTATTGGAACCATCTGATCCTACATAATCCTCAATCGAATGGGGGGAAAAAAATTCCGGCTAGATCCGTCATACCCCCTAGTACAGGCCAACCCTATCCAGGTACATCTAATCCTATTTGGATCTTGACTTCTCAACCCCACACCCCCATTCAAGGGTAAAACCCTATGAGTTACATTCCTCCACAACAACCACCGAATCTGTCCAGATCCTCACATTATATGCAGACTGCTTATGGTCCCATTGGTTTGCCAATGAGACTCCCTCCCCAAAGTCACCAGTACCCGCATGTGAACAGACAATTAGTTTTCTTAGCCACCCTGGACCTCCTAGATCTGTCGAGGATTTTAAATGATCTGATCTATCACTCTCCCCAATGTCCCACCATTCCTTCCAAACTACCATATGACATCCCTAAATTTGATGACAAATCGGGAGAGGACCCAAACAATCACGTAATGACTTTTCACCTTTGGTGCTCATCCAACTCCTTGATGGATGACTCTATTCGTTTACACCTTTTTCAAAGAACTCTCACGAGTTTTTCCATGAAGTCGTATATAGAATTACCATGAGGTTTCTTCGCCAACTTAAACACCCTCACTATGGATTTCCTCACCCACTACCAGTTACCGATCTGCTATGAAACAGGGACCAAGATTTTGAGTTCTTTCAAACAAACCAAAGCCACTCATATCTCCGATCACATTTATGAATGGCGACGGAGACGATGTTTCATCAAACTTGAACTTCCTGATTAGTTTCTAGCATAGTGGTTCAGGAAATCATTTGTGAATGACATCAGGCATGACATCGCCATGGGTGGAGTTGTCACAGAAGAATAGGCCATTAGTCGTTCTCAATACCTTGACCTCGTTTACTCACAAATGGGTACTCTTTACGACTTACTCCCTGATACACCTTGTCCTTCTACTTCTGCCACTTCAAATACTCCTGCTGCTTCTCATGCGGTCGACGGTGTGATTGGCACTTTCCATACCCAACCGCATTCCATCCAAACCTCTAGCAACAACCCCAAACCCATTTCTTCTAATGTTCAAAATGCTCCGTCTCCTACCCCTCCCACCGCCAAAACTTATTAGGTAAATGTTGTTCAATCTACCCCCACCGGAACAAAATATTCTAGAAAGGGAAAGGGTAAGAATAAGGAGGACAAAAATAATTTGCAAAGTAGAGAGAACCAAAACACCACCTATTGATGATAGGGATAAGTGCAAACACCGATACACTTGTCTTATCTGTGGTGATGATCACTACACTAAATATTGTCCATGACGAGCCAAGGTCACTAAGTTCCTTCAAGGGACCACGAAAACACCCACTCCGACCGTATTGTCACAACCCTTCCCTTTTCAACAACAGGCCCAATTGGTCATTCACGACCAACCCTCCCCCTCCAATACATCTTATGTCTTAATGTGTACAGGAGATTCAAAGAAAAATGACATCACACTTACCACTCGAGCCAAAGCTTATTCCTCCTCTAAAGAGAAGGTTGATGCTATACCTACTTCATTGGTCCAACCATCTCACATGACTCCACCTACCAACGGTCCTCTTCATCTCGAATGACATATCCTCGACACAGTCCTTTGCCCTCCTCCAAAGGGCGTCGTTCAGAAATCGGATTTCAATCCTCATTCCCATGTTTCCCAAAACTACAGTATTGTTGAAGATCTAGCCCAAGCACCATCTGCGATGTCAGCCCTTTAATTCCTTCAAAGTTTCCCTACACAATGAAAGGCACTATTGAAAGCTATCGGTGGAATCAACCCTACGGATAAAAATTTAATAATTTGTGACTTGGAAGATCACATTCCAATGTTAACCCCTCAACTTGCATTCCAAATACAAGTTATTGTCTCCGACAAAAACATTTGTAGAATTGTTATTGACGAGGGAGCCTCGATGTGTGTCATGTCTATTACCTGCTGGAAAGACATCGTCTCTCCCTCTTTGACTGAATCCCACAAAACACTCAAATCCTTTAATGGATCTAGTTTTAAGCCTTATGGTGTCGTCCCTTCATTGCTTATTACGTTAGAAGGAAAAATGGTCCAAGTTGAAGTGGAAGTCTTTGACGCTCCTCTCAATTACAACCTTCTACTTGGCCATAGATGGATTGATTCCATGCACGCAGTTGTGTCAACTCTTTTTTGTGTTGTATGTTTCCCACGTCAACGAAAGGTAATTACCATCGACCAGTTAGCCTTTTTTAACTCGGATGCATGCACTGGAAACATACCATTCATTGCCAAAATGCCCCCCCAGATACGAGAACGTCGGTGTGGGTCTTCTTAAAGACTCCTCGTTAATGGGTACCTTCCCCATCCCACCACCCGATGTTCTGCATCCATCTTTCGCTTCAATCAACATGATCTCCACCTCTATTCACGGAACCCCTGCATCTCACAACCCATGGATGGTACCCAACCCTGGAGATCATCTTCGTTATGGCGACAAAATTCCTTTGAGTCTGGTCAAATCCTCCTATTAGGCCATTCAATCGACAACTCCTTCTATCCCCTCTCTTGGTGATTTATCTCCAGATCCTTTCCGAGTCATCTTTCCCATGAACGATATGATTATGTCTATTATGGAAGACACCCCCTGGGATGATGGACATCATCGTTCCATCCTCTTCCTCAAACAACACACCATTGAGAGCTACCAACGGATCTCGACCCTATTGACCGTTGTCGTCATTTCCACCACCCCCGAGTCCACACACAATGTGTTTTCCGAAGGGAACTTAATAAATATCTCACCCACCATTCCCCTCGACATATCCATAAAACCTGAAATTGTCAAAAATGTGCATATCGGAGCTTCGTGTTCCCCTGACGAAATCGTCACCTACAAGTCACTTTTCAAAGAATTTTGTGACGTCTTCACCTGGAGATATGAATAAATGTCGGGTATTGACCCCGACATTGTGATACATGAGATGAATATATACTCAGACACTAAACCCATCCGGCAATGCCTTCGTCGAGTCCACCCACATAAAGAGGCTCCTATTAAGATTGAAGTCGAGAAGCTTCTCAAAGATGACTTTATTTAACCGGTAGCTCTCACTGACTGGGTTTCCAATCTTGTCCCAATCGAAAAAAAACAAGGCACAATCCGTGTGTGCATTGATTATAGGGATATTAACAAAGCATGTCCTAAAGACAACTTTCCTACCCCTTTCGTCGACCAAATTGTCGACAATTGTGCCGGAAGTGAAATCTTCTCTCTGATGGATGGTTTCTCCGAATATAATCAAATCAATATCATTCCCAAGGATGAACACAAAACCGCTTTTATTTGTCCTTGGGGCACTTTTTCCTATCAGAAACTTCCTTTCGGTCTAAAAAATGTCAGTGCAACTTTTCAACGCGCTATGGCTTATGCCTTTCATGATATCAAGCACATCGTGAAACCATATCTCGATGACTTACCCACTCATTCCATGCACTGTCTCGATCATCCAATACACCTCCAAGCCATTTTCCTCTGATGTTGGTTTTACCATATACACTTGAATCCTCACAAATGTGTTTTCTGCGTAGAATCTGGTCGACTTGTAGGCTTTATTGTTTCACGTCAAGGGATCAGGGTATATCCTTTGAAGGTCGAGGCAATTCTCAATCTCCCTCCTCCTTCTTCGCTTCACCAGTTACAAAGTTTGCAAGGGAAAGAAAACTTTCTTCGTCATTTCATCCCGAACTATGCCGAGCTAACTCTTGGATTTACATGACTACTCAAAAAGGGGTCTGAGTTCGTATGGGATACCATCGCCAACAAATCCTTCGAAGCTTTGAAACTGTCCCTGACACGTACTCTTCTCCTCTTCCGACCGAATTACAAATGTGATTATTTCCTCTACCTCACAGCCTGGGATTACACGATCGCGATGGTTCTCATCCAGGACGATGATTCTCATGATTCTCATGTCAACTATTACTTGATTCAAAGTCTAACACCTACCAAAACCAAGTATTTACATGTTGAAAAACTGGCCTTGGCAGTCGTCCAAGCAGTTCAATGTTTCCAGCACTATATCCTCTCTCACAAGACTATGGTAATTTCTAACTGCAACCCTATGCAACACATTCTCACACATCAACTGCTAGGAGGAAAATACTCCACAAATGGATCATGATACTCTAGGAGTTTGACTTAGAATTCGAATGCGCTAAGTACAAGAAATACTTAGTGTTTGTCGAGTTGATATGCGACCTTCCCTACTCTGAGATGGAAAATGTAGCAGTCGATTCATTACCTGATGAATCCCTTTTCCTGATTAGTTTCGATGATCTTTGGTACGAAGCTATAATCATATATCTCCAAACCCAGACTTCTCGGCCCAATTTGTCTAGTACTGACCGTCGTCGAATACGCTACCAATCCCGTCAGATATTATCCTCGGTGATATTCTTTATCATCGTGGGATTGACTCAGTTTTTCGACGCTACCTCACATTTGACGAAGCCGAGAAATCCCTAAATGACTGCCATTATGGAGCCTGTGGTGGTCACATGTCTGGGTATGCTACTGCCCAGAAGATCTTTCGAGCTGTGTATTTTTGGCCCTCTTTATTTAATGATTGTATAATTGCCATTCAAAAATGCCACGCTTGCTAGACCTACAACCATAAAATATGATCACATCCCACTCCTCTTCACCCTATTGTCTCTGTCGGTCCTTTTGCAAAATGGGGTATCGATTTCATGATATGTCACCCTCACTTGGCCGGGGGGCATGGATACATTATTGTAGCCGTAGACTATTTTACGAAATGGGCCGAGGCGATGCCGAAATTTAACAACACCGGAAAGAACGCAACATTATTCATATTCAATTACATCATAGCTCATTTTGGTGTTCCTTAGGCTATCGTCACCAATCATGGTAGCCACTTTAGAAACTTCATGATATCTGAACTCATTGAAAAGTTGGGTCTTCACCATGAAAACTCAACACCCTATTACCCACAAGCCAACAACCAAGTCGAAGCAATTAACAAAGTCCTCATAACCATGCTTCGATGAATGAGAGGGATTCACAAAACAAGCTGGCACACGATGTTGTTTTCAACATTGTGGGCTTACCGGACATCCGTTAAGTCTTCTACACCATTTTGTTTAGTATATGGTCTAGAAGTCGTCATGTTGATTGAATGTGAGATACCCTCTCTAAAACTAGTCGTCAAACTCCTACCAAACACTTATGTCGAAGAAGAACATCTGTTGTATCTCATGTGGTTAGACGAAACTTGTCGCGATGCCACCCTAGTCATAGAAGCCCAGAAGAAACGCGTAAAAGCCCAATATGACAAACATGTCAAGCCTCATGTTTTCTCTGAAGGTGATCTGGTTCACCTTGACGAACAAGATCGGGATATGCTAGGAGCTGGAAAATTTGAAGCTATGTGGTGAGGTCCTTATATCGTTAGCCATGTTTTGGAGAAAGGAGCTTACGAGTTAGTAGATTACGACAATATCCCTTTGAGCGAACCCAGAAATGGGTTGTACTTAAAGAAGTACTATGCCTAAGATCACCTGTGCATAAGTACTTGTATTTTATTGTATCATACTTCTTGTGTGTTACTGTAGTATGCTTTTTCGTTATTTGGTCTCTGCCCTTATGCTACATTGTGTTTGGTTTCCATATGTCATATTCTTCACTACCCCACATTGGCTTCGCTGATGGCTCTAGCCGTAGTACTCAGAACCTTGCTTCTGCTACTTAGGCAATTTACACCCCTACAACCGAACTTATCACTCTACGATGTGTGTGTCTCAGTCGTGCGACCAACAATATTGCAGAGTATATCGTCATTATCGAATTGTTGATTGATGCTATTTCCCTTGGTATTCGTCACTTGGTCGTACGACTCGATTCACAGCTAGTAGTACTACAGTTAAGTAATGTCTATGCTATTCGAAGTCCTACTTTATTACGGGTATATTTATGAATACGCCTCTTGGAACGTTATTTTGATTATATTGAGTATTAGCATATTCCTAGATGTCTAAATACATTAACTGATGCATTAGCTAACTATGTATTAGACAGACATTTGGGCCATTTATAAACCAATCACATCACATGTATCACACAACACAAGATAAGATGGTAGAGGACGTACATATGTATATAACGATCAAAAGTTTTTACAAAACATTTATGTCCAAGGACCAAAATTTCAAAATCTGAAGCTCATAGCTTCTACAAAGTAGCGTCATGGGTGACGCTCACGGTAGCACACGACTGCCCAAGAAACCCTACGAAGAAGTTAGCCAATATAATATGACACACCCACAGTATGGCGCTAATAACGCCGAGGGATCTCTCCGATAGTCATCTCTGGAATGTTAGCAGTCAACCCCTCCAAGTTTTTCTCCATTGCCTCATAGGCTTCAGCATCCCATCATGCCACTGGAGCCGCCTTTCATCATCGTTGAATAAGAGACGTGTCTGGAGGTCAGTATGGCCCCACATCTGTTTCATCAAAAAGATATTTTTGATCAGTTCTTGGACAAACATAAAAAAAATTTATATGATAAAAATCACAAAAACATTTAAAAGAACAAAATGTGTACTTCTTACCTAGGTCACCCCACTGAGCATCCTCAGGTAGGGATAAATATGGATCCCCTCGGAAGTCCAATCCAACGTAGGCGTATTCATCAACCATCAGCATCTGTGGCCACAACCAGTCAAAGAATGAATCATTGTATTTGATGATAGGCGAAGCTACGTGTCGGGCCATGAGGTTGCAACAACTCAGCATCCTCGGATCCTGTGGGGATGGTAAACCCTACTCAATGTGTAATCTCAGTAATGGAACCCTCTTAAGAAATAAGGACACCAAAAGTGATCCGTACCTAAACTACTTCAGGTCACCCTTCCTGCATTTTGTCAACTTCTTCTTCATACTGTAGAGAACTACATCTGACTAGTTGAAGACTCGTGACTCTGTGCACTCTATGGCATATTGGAAGTAGCTCTGAAGATCCATGTGTGAAGCTGCGCTCCTAGCCATGCATGCTATAGTGAACAAGATGGTTCACAGGGTCAAATCTTGGACCCCCCAAATAGCCACCTTGCCTTTGCTTCTTTCTGCCTCTCGGACACAGTACTAGTGACAATACTCACTCATAGGGAGTCTGCCACCTCGGCTACCGGTCAAGCTAGAGTGGTACCCACGCCGTCATAACCCTGTCATAAAGTAGATATCCTCAATATATAGGGTCAAGGTGTGGACTCCCATGTGAAACAACTGCTGGTCCATGTCCCACATATGAACCAGGTACTCCAACAACCTGATTTGGGCCCTCATGCCAAAAATCCAGAAGAATTTCAAGAGCCCACAGTCTTGGAGGGTAGCAACAGTACCCGGGTCATTCCCGACAATGGCATCTTCCTCCTCATGTTATCTTTCTCACCACTCCAGCATTGTGATGGTCAAATGCCTGCACAGGAACCATAAGAAGAGAGTCAACAACTCATTTCAAACCTTGGCATATTTTTTATTGAGAAAAAATCAAAGTAAAATTTCATTTTTCGGCCCTCGCAGCTGCCCCTTTAGAACAATGCAAGATTCTCACAGGTGCCTTTGAGGTTTCCTGTGAGAATCATGCATTCTCGCAAGTTCCATATGACTAGCCTGTGAGAACGCCCGGGAGCAAGTTTTGGCCCTAAAACGAATCCAAAACCTTGAAAATTGCCAATGAAAATAAAAACTAAACCATGGAAAAGATATGAGATCAAGAGATTACCTTGTTGACGTATATGGTTTGCCAAACAGTTGCATGTGCCTCCCGTGATTGAGCAGTGAAATTTGAGGTAAAAAGAGTTGTTTTGGGCAAAGTTCTTAGCAAAATCACAATGAATATGGTAAAAACCCTTTTACCCACATTTATTTACTTTTTACCATTTTTGTTGATTTTAATGTTGTTTTATTCATCAAACCTAATGCATAATAGCCCTATGAGTGTGACTTTTTGCAGATATAATGACTTTGAAGTCCACACAGAAGAGTATGGATGTTTTTTCTTTTTCGTTGCATATACGACTGCTTTTTATAGTTTTTAGAAAAACTTTGAGCTCAGTCTTCGTTCGTTCTTGTGCTAGAAAATACATGAGAACGTAACCGAGTATACTTTTCTTGTCTTTTCGTACTCATCATGGTAACACGAAAATGGTGAATACAAAGGAGTATCCTTTAAGATCTTCTCACACTCCATAAAAATGAAAATATTGCCCAGCGACCTTGTTTTGTTCACGCTCGTAAAAGTATATGAACAAAACATTCGATGGGCGATAGTTTATCACTTTTTTGGTCCCGTCGAACTACTTTACGAAAAAGGGACTAAGAGAGTTCTCTTTAAGTTTTTTTCAGACTCTCAAAACATGAAAAACCCTCAAGTTTTCTATCTTTGGACTCGTTAAACAAACATCAAAAGACCCGTAATGGGACCGAGCCACTCCTTCCTAGGGTTCGTTAAACATAATCCGAGGGACTCGTATGAAGGATTAGCTTACATCAACAAGCATATGCTATCCTCCTCAAGATTGCGTAAAAATAAAGAGGTACTCGCCAGAAATGGTGGGGAAAAATTTGGGAAAGGGATGTGTTTTCGTATTCATATTTTTTGGCAGTAAGTGTCGCTCTTGAACATGACACCCCCTATTCATTATTTGAAGACGGTTTGGGA
>SNQJ01S0109455.1:0-13942 GCA_010110895.2 Picea sitchensis
AAAATAACATTACTAATCTAAATTACAACTAATGGCCTAAAGCCGACATAAATAAAATAGCATTACTACTCTAATATGCCCCAATTAAGGGGTAATGAGCCAACATTAGGGCTTAAAATATTTCCAGACTGGGAGAAGACATTCAACGTGCATGTAGATGCAGCAACCATAGCACTCAGATCTATCTTGGTGCAACCAGGAGTGGGAGACTTGGATCACTCGACAACATTTGCGAGCATAATGTTATCAGACTCAGAAAAAACCTATAACATGACAGAGAGAAAAGGCCTAGTCATGTCTATGCACTTCAGAAGTTCAAGCATTACTTATTGGGAAAACACTTTAAGATATTCACAGATCATTCATCCCTGAAATACCTTGTCAATAAGCCAGTGTTTGGGGGGATAATCTGTCGATGGCTACTGTTGTTTCAATAATTCGACTTTGAAGTAATAGTTAAGCCAGGGAAACTCAATGCAAGACCTGACCACTTATCAAGGGTCACAAATGGGGAAGAACCTATGAATTTGGAAAACAACTTTCCATATGCACAGTTATTCTCAGTATATATTGCTGACGAATACTTCACAGATATCATCCAGTACTTGAGTACAGGCACTGCACCGCAAGAATACAACATCATGCAGAAGAAAATCCTGGTAGTCTGTGCAACCGACTATCAATTCATTGGAGGACACTGATTCAAAATGGGCACAGATAGCATTTTGCGAAGATATGTGTTAGAGCACGAAAGACCAAGAGTCTTAGAAGAATCCCATGAGGGAATAGCAGGTGGGCATTATGCAGGTAAAGCTACCGCACAAAAGGTATTGTGCACAGGACTTTGGTGGGCAAAAATTCACAAAGACTCGAAGGAGTACTGCCGAAGTTGTGATGTTTGTCAAAGGGTAGGCAAACCCAACAGAAGGGACAAGATGACATTACGACCACAAGTAACATTACATGCATTCGACAAGTGGGCAATAGAATTTGTGGGACCAATTAACCCACCAACAAAAAGAATAGGATGAAGGTACATTATCACTGCGACAAAATACTTAACAAGATGGGAGGAAGCCGCACCAGTCAAGGATTGTAGCGCAAAAACAACAGTGCATTTTCTATTCGAACAAGTGATTACTATATTTGGGTGCCCAATAATTTTGATGAGCGACCAAGGCACACACTTCATAAATAGCACCATCTGCACATTGACTGACGAGTTTGAATTTCATCACCAGAAGAGCACACTGTATCACCCATAGACAAATGGCACAATGGAAGCCTTTAACAAAATTCTGGAGAACGCACTGACAAATGTCTGTAATGTCAATAGAGATGACTGGGACCTAAAAGCACGAGAAATATTATGGGCATATAGGATTACGTGAAAAAATTTGACAGGGAACACGCCATTTAAGCTGGTTTATGGCCAAGAATCAGTAGTGCCGCTAGAATTTTTAGTACCTAGCTTACGCGTAGCCACTATCACACAAATGACAGAACGAGGCATAGTACAGGAGAGACTGAACTAGTTGATGACCATGGAAGAAGACCTAATCTTGGCAGGATTCCACCAATAAGTGCAGAAATAAAGAGACAAAGCTTGGCATGATAGACACATCAAGAAGAAAACATTTAAGGATGGAGACCCAGTATTGATGTATGATAGTAAATCATTCTAGCACCGAGGAAAGCTCAGAATGCATTGGTTAGGGCCATATGAAGTAAAATCTATTGCAGACAAAGGAGATGTACAAATAAGAGATTTAGCAAGAACGTAACTCAAAGGAATGATCAATGGGAGCCGACTAAAGCTGTACAAGGACAGTTACCCCTCAACAACACAGTAAAAACAAAAAAAAAAATCGAAAAAAGAACAAAAAGGAAAGGAAACAAAAGAGCGCGCAATGCGCTAGAGGAAAAAAAATTCGTATGAATATAGAAACACAAACATGACAAAAGAAAGGATAACGACTATACACAAAGGGAAATAAGCGGGAAAAAGAAATCTAGCAAAAGCAGGACGACAGGACAACACTAGGCGGAATTAAAGCACAGTAAGGACTGATGGGACATCACATTAATTGCGCCAATTGGAGATGGAAGAGTGAGAATAAAGGCAAGTATGAATTCATCGGAGATGCATTAAGTCTGAAGTTATGGTGCATTAAACCCATAGGAAAGGAATCTTCCTCGACAAGCTTCATGGAAAGCCAATACAACACACGAGCATAGGAGCAACTAGTCTAGTCGTGAAAGGAGAACTGAGAGAGAGGAATAGCATCCATAACGACATCACAAAGAGTACAGAATCCATTCGAACCCAACAGACGTTCGACAATCACCACTATGGCACCACCAAAGCCAGCGGAAGAAATCCAAATAGCCAGATCGATCAGGGTTCAAACTAGGTCACGAAGACCGTTGGACTAGAGCGAACAACAGCAGCCAAAGATCGTCGATATTGATGATATCCCATCCCTAGAGACAATATCGGTGAACCGTACACTGATAATGGAAGAGATTCAACAACCACAAGCAGAACCCATAAAAGAGGACACGCTAGCAATGACACAAGAGCCTTAGAATGAAGAAGTGGAAATCCATCAGGAAGGGCAGCCAAAGAGCACCAATGCAGCCGAAGAATTTAACGGAATGACACAAAACCTGGAAGCATCAGTGCAACCAGACGAACTGCAAATACCCATCCGAGATCATTTTTCAGAGGAGACTGGTGAAATTGTTGTGGCTTGGGAAGAATGTCTTACGAAGGAGAAACTGGAAGCTACTAGAACCTCGAGCTAACTACCACAATAGGAGGGCAGAGTACAGATACTGAGCTCACCCTGCAGGAAACCTGTAGCAGAAATTGTTCTACCACGCATACCAGATGGAGTACAGGTAGAACCAGAGTTATTGGGTCACGTCGGGAAGCTCAAGTATTTTGACGATGACATCTCGGAAGAAACCAAGTTCCTGGAACTCGCGGAGAGTGTCTTTATGAAGAACATTGTTGTAAACCAACTTGGAGAAATGATCAGCCAACCACAACAGTGGGTAGCTAGGCTGAACAGAACAAGAATCTTAGGTGTTCTGAAATTACCACACTTTGGAAGGGGCCAGTAGAAAAATCATGCATCAAGTAGCTGTTAGTAGTCACTCATGGAGGAGATATATGATTGGACCGACTCGTCCCCATAGCTATTGAGATTATTGCGTAGATAACAGGGTTACCTATTCAGGGTATGGATCCCGTGTTGGTTATGGTTAACAAGTCCAAGGAGAAAGCATTGGAAAAAGAAATGAAAAAGAAATATGGCACTGACAGGGGAACGAGAGGCATCATTATCAAACGAATAAACAATGTAGTGACACAGTTGGACGCAAATATATTAGCTTGCAAATTACTGAAAAAATGTTGCAAAGACAAAGCACCGGCACGAGTTATTGCAGTTGCAGCTCAGTGCGTAGAAGGAACTTGTATGAGCTGGGTGCCATACTTGTTGAACTTATTTCAAGAGGACTGCAGGGATGCATAGGACCTAGGGACAGATTTCCATTATTCATGGATAATTACCTTAATAACACTTATGGGATGGCGAGAACCTGGGTATGTAACCTTTTGCACCAGACGACAACCAACAGGAGTGAGGTATCAATTGCTGAAATCCGGGGTGAATGCCAGTCACATGAGGGAGAATGGAATTGTATTTGAAGCATACCTATGGGACATACATGAAGCTATCATCCAATCATGGAGAATCACACTAGAGGTTGTCGTGCAATATGCAAGCATCGCCAACTTCTGGGCGACACGACAAACTATGTGGATACAACCAAGGAAGGACCCACATAAACAGTAGCTACTGATGCACTACTGCATTATAGAGGGTGATATCGATATTTTCATCAATGAATGGCCTGATGCATGGAAGATCCTAACCAGGAACAAGGAAGCGCCAGAAAGAATAGCAGAGGAAGAGGCAAAGAAGGGAAAAATGTAGCCTCCAGAAATCCAAGTGCCCAAGAAACCAAAAATGGGCCAAGGCAAGCCGAATCAGGCAGACGAAGGATCAAAGAAGACAGGAACCCAGAAGGGGAAGAAAGAAACTACACAGCCGACCAATAGACAATAGAAACAGGTTGAGGGCATGCAGGAGACCGCCCCAAATCCCATCACATAGGAACCAGGGGGAACTAAGAGATCAGTCGTGCAGGAAGGAGGCGTGTGAAAGAAATCAAAGGTGCAACGAGCATCACCAGACTATACCATTACAGAAGATGACGCAGAGATGATAGCTCAAACGGTCCAGGATTGCCTATCAAAGGACTTTGACCATGCAACACATCACATGGATAAACTACAAAAAGAGCTGGCAGAAATGGGATAGTTCCTCAAGAAATTTGGGGAAGTACAGTTAGCAAATAGAAGCAGGGGAATAGAGCCATCAACACCTTAGGCATAAGGAAGAGTGCAAGGACCAGAACAAGATCTAACTACAGGGATACTACAACCACACATAACATTCTATATCCAACCCAGCATGCTGCACATGGATGAGATTGTAGGGTAGACACCGTTGAAATATTTAAGCCAGATCCAACTTGTTTTATCAAGTATACCAATAGGGGAACTACATAGGTTGCAAGTGAGCATAAACCACGAGGTACAATTACGCGCACGAAGAGACTTAACCGAGGTAAAGCAGGCAGTGAAGAAATGAGATGAGCTAGAACTGGTCTATGAGAAGGATAAATCTGAGATCGAGGAGGAAAGGGAGAACATAAGGGGATTAGAGAAGAAGGTCACAGGAATGTATAGCAAGATTCCACAGGCCAAACAAAGTGAAGCGATTATAGAAACAAAAAATATTGATCGGATTGCGCAAGTAATCGATCAATACCAGAAGAAGATTGAGAGTCTCCGAGAGAATATAATACCAACTACTCCACCCACAGTGAGGGAGAAGAGGAAGCAAGAAGCAACATCACAACTGAAAGATATAGAGTAGCAGGGTAGCACAATAGCTGAATGGTTCGATAAAGTAGCACAACTTTGGAAAAGGCTGGAGGAGGATCCACGAGTCGAATAGTAGGGCACGGAAGAGGAAAGGATCAATGCAACGATCCAAGAACTCAAACAGAGGTAAAAATCTATACCAATCCCAGAACGTGTCAAAGGGACGCAAGAGATTAAAAATATGCAGGCATAACTTATCACTGCACAAACGCAGAAACAGGCGTGCCAGGCTCAAATAGAGCCATTGTAGGAATGGGTAGTAGAAGTAATCACGCAGGGAGAAGGAGATAAAACACAGATAACACATACCCAGGAAGAATGTGCAGAATTAATCAACAATGAAGTTTCAGCTCAGGTGGTGGACACCATCAAGGAAAAGACTGTGCAGGAATTAACAAAAGAAACAGAGCTCAAGGAGAAGGTCCAGAAGATTACCAAGGAGATTGAGGAAGCTCAGAAGGATTAGGTGACTTGGGATGAGTCACATGTCAGTGTTGGGGGCCTGTTGGCACCAGGAGGAAGTAGAAAGAGAGAATATCATGGGAAAGAAAGCGTGCAGAAGGACAATGACGGTTAGAAGAATAATTGTGGGAAAGAAAGCGTGAAAGGAAGGTGACAGCTGGAAGGAAGCACAACACATGCGCATGCAAGAAGAAGATGACAGATGGAAGGAGTCACAACATGCATGCATGGAAGGAAGAACTAACAACAGTAGGGTTAGGGTTTTTGTAAACGACCGAAGAGCCCGAACGGTATAAATATCGATACAGAGGTATTATAGGGGTTGGTCTTTTTATGGTTATAGTCGGGTTTTGACGACATATAGATTGTTATTTGATTGTCATTGTTATGTAAGTTTTTACTATAAGAACTATTTTTTAAGTTGTTGAGATGAGAGGAAAGAAAAGAAGGTAGATCTTGAGGATTAGATCACAGGCTAAGGATCCTGGTGCAATCTAGTTCACCTCACATAGATCTTACCAATTGGCAGAGGATTATAAATTGCACGGCACTATAGATGAAGAACTACCTTAATAAAGAAGCGAAGAGACAAATCTTTATGGACATAGCCTAGGAGGGGTGAACCATGGTAATATCTGTGTAATGTTTTGAATGCATGGATATCTTCATTATCTTTCCAATAGTTAATCATTGTGTTTAATGAATGAATGAGTTATTATATTTCTTGGTTAAATGCTATTGTGAGATCGAGGAAATAAGATGTGAAGATTACTGCATAATCGTGAATAACAGTTGGTCACACTCATAAATGATATAGATGATTTAAAGGTTAAGCGCTCATATCCCATACTCAATCCTAGGCTATAAATGCTTGAGTCTTACAACCACCCATTTAAAGCTATCTCGGGTGAGACTACGTAGTGTACTCTATCGGCCGTGTTACCTTCTGGTTTACCAGAAGAGCCGATACTTTTAGAAGCTTTGTTGGAAACCCAAAGGACTTGAGCCCTGGGTTGATAAGAAGCTCAGAGTAGAGTAGAAGGATAGTAACCAACAACAATTAGGAAAATATATTATTGGCCTAATATGAAGAAATACATTGCTCGATATATATTGAAGTGTCTAGAGTGCCAACAGATAAAGGTCTAGCATCGAAACCCTATGGGACTATTGCAACCCATATAGATACCCGAGTGGAAATGGGAAGTGATTTCCTTGGATTTCATCACGGATTTTCCAAAGACAGTCAAAAGACATGATGCAATCATGGTTGTGGTGGATAAGTTGAGAAAGGAAACTCATTTTATTCCCATAAAGTCTACCTTTAAAGCCATAAACGTTGCCAATGTTTTTGTGAAAGAGATATTCAAGTTGCACGGTTTTCCCAAAACCATAATTTCAAACAGAGATACAAAATTCACATCAAATTTCTTGTGAAGCTTGTTTGCGATATTAGAGATGCAATTGGAATTTAGTACTACCTACCATCCTCAAACCAATGGTCAGAATGAAAGGGTGAACAAAGTGCTAGAGGATATCATACTAATGCATGTTATGCATAAACCCAAGCAGTGGGAAGAATATCTACCTTTGGTAGAATTTGCGTACAACAATGGTTATCAAGAATCATTGAAGATGAGCCAATTTGAAGCTCTATAAGGCAATAAGTGTAGAGTTCCAATTAGTTGGGATAGTCTAGTGGAAAAATTTACACTTGGACCTGGATTACTGAAAGAAATGGAGAAAGTCATGGTTCAGATAAGGAAGAATATGAAAATTTCCCAAGATAGAAAAAATATTTATGTTGATAGCAAGAGAACCCCTAGAGAGTTCAAGATAGGAGACCATGTGTATCTTCGGGTGAAACCCAAGAGAAGTTCCCTGAAAATGGGAATGTGTGGTAAGTTGGCTCCCCGATACTGAAGACCATTTGAAATATTAGAAATAATAGGACCAATAGCATACAGACTTTATTTACCACCTACTATTAGAGCACATAATGTATTCCATGTGTCATTGTTAAAGAAATATTTGCATGATTCTAATCACATTATTGATTGGACTGTAATACAGGTGGAACCAAAAGGATAATTCCATCCAGAACCCAAGTGCATCCTAGACAGGAAAGAAATGATGCTCCAGAACTGAGCCATCGCATAGGTCAAGGTGCAATGGAATCATTTTAGAGTTGATGAATCTACATGGGAGCTAGAATATTCCATGCGATTGGCATGCCAATTTTTTTTTACTGTATAATTTTAAAAAGCATGGTTTTTTAAACACTAAGGAAGATGTTTTATTAAGGGAGAGGGGAATGTAACACCGTATTTTATCTCAAGACTGTAATTATATACAAACCTTATATGTTAATAATATGAAGCATGTGATTGTGTTTTCATTTAATATAAACACCAAATTTTTGACCGAGCGGGAACAAACTTGATAAGTACTGGCCATGATAAACCAGAGGAAATTGATGAAGTCAAGGACTGATGGGATGGTTGAGTGAAGGGAAGATAAGATGTATCAGTGAAGAAAATAGGAAGCTTGTTGTTGGGCTCTAAAGATGTCCTAAAAACAACCTTAGTTTAACATTAATTTATCAACCCGAGGATTCATCTTTTCTTTCAAGAATATCAACAAAGTGTATGCAGATAGTTGTAGAGGTTAAAATCGTGTAGCTAAATCAAATATGAGTTTATCAATAATAAATTTCTTCACACATTCATTAAAATTATGAAACTAAGATCTTACTTAACAAAATTGCAATCTGATTAATAACATGGATGAAAGGAATTAACTAATCTGTTGAATTCATCTAACTAAGAAGCAATAATCTAATCTAAGAAAATACTTGAAGAATCAATCTATCAACTATTAATCGACTTGTTGGGAAAGAAACAATGAATTACTATATCTGTGAAAAGGAACAACAGATGTAATCTAATAGAAAGGAACAACAAATGTAATCTAAAGGAACAACTGATGTGAAAATGAGAGGAACTGTCAAACAAATAAACTAATAGAAATGGGAAATGGAACAACAATTGATAACATTCAAATGAAACATCTATCCTCTGTAATCAAATAGCATAACTACTTCATGAAAACATTAACACAATCACACATTTATCATTATCTATTGCAAAGAGATTTAAATCATAGAAATGAAATAAAATGAAAACGATTATAGATTGAGACAGTAACTCCTTCCGATTGGGTCCACAATATTTAGAAGTAATGCTGCTAGAAACTCAATATGCAAAGATGGTAAAAATGCTCAAAGTTTCTATTAATTCCATAACTGGTACAACATTTACAATAGACTACTTGTACAGAGCAATCCAGAGATCCGAATGCTTGGATAAATTTCTTGGATGTTTCTCTATGGTTCATTTCCTTCTATATATTACAATGATATGGAAAATTAAGCTATCATGAGGATCGAGAGATCTTCAAGATTGATTTTACTATTTATAAAGATTACAAAATAGAGAGTCAATCTTCCTCAAAACTTCTTTGCGCTTGATTTCCTTAACCTCCAATAGCCTACGCATCTTCAAAATCTCCTTAGCTATCTTGAGTTTAACAATATTTTTTAATTCCTGCAATAAAATCAAACAATTCAAACGAAATTCAGAAATTACCTAATATCACTCAATAATATTTTGAGAAGACTTTTTAATCATTTTCTATCCTAATTATTTCTAATTAATATAAAAGTCAATCGATATTATATCATAAGCCATGGTGATAAGGAGTATATTTGTACATTTTTCTCAAATCAACATACCCCCCAGCTTACCTTCTTGGATGTCCTCATGCAAGAAAATATTTTACATGTAAAGCAGTGATGTTGAAAGGAGGAGAGGTCGGTTCACTAGGTTTCCTGAACCCATTCTTACTTTTGAGCTCTTCAAAAGCAAATTCTTCCCTCTTCCTATTAATTTGATAATCACTCTGTTAACCCTCTATAGGATACCAAATAATAGGAGTACTATATCTGCACCGAATCCAAGCAGGTCCTTCATCCAGGATCATTCTGGTATACATTTCCACCCTGAAGGTGGTTGCATGAAAGTTTTTGAAACCAAAGGGTTCCCTACTCTTAACTGCATTTGGGGAGGCATCCCATCTTAGTTTGGAAGTAGCAAGAGCTTCTTCTTTAATCCCCCTAAAATATGGTAGACCTAAACATACAACCTATCGATGGATAGGAGCTAAAGAGTCTACAACCCCTTCCCTCTTCATGAATGTTTTATGTTGCATAATGGCTGTGAAGGATTTAGGAGGTTCCCCTCTGATCCATAGGTATAGCCCAGTCTCCCTTTTCATGAAGGTATTGTGTGATTTAGCCCACTTGGTTTGGTTCTTGGTAAAGGACAAGAATGCTTGAAAATGTATGTCCCCAATAAAAGGAATAGGGTTATCTTTTCTGTTTCCTCCCAAGATGAAGTTGTGAAGGTATAGTTCACACAGAAAGTATTTCACTCCTTCTTCTTGTTCTCTAAATCATGAAAAAAACTCATAAATAGTGGTGAACTCAAATGGTTTACCTGCTCTTATAGCTTTTATCCTTAGCAACAAATAACGCTCCAATAAAAATAAGGTGTAGTTGGTAGCAGGAGCCCTACAAACCACTATATCAGAATAGAAAGAGAAACTTTATTTGATTTTCTCCAAACATTTATCTAATTGGACTTGTACTTTATTTAGCTTCCCTTTAGACCTAGTGAGCTCAGAAAAAGTCTCGTTTTCTGTTGCTGACATAGCTTTAAGTTGTTTGAAAACTTTTTGATGCTCTGCCATGGTTACCATTTCACTCCTATATTGAGTCAGGGTTTGTTGGGTTTGCATCAGCTCTACCTCCAACCTGCCAATAATGGCACTTTGTTTAGGAGATTGAAATGCTTCCTTAGTCTAAGAAAATATCTCTTATGTTGCTGGGGCATCTGTCCGGGTCTCTTCATCAATTGTCTCCAAAGGAGTAGGAAAATCAGTAGGAATCACTTCCTAAGGTTGGGCAGTTGTTACTTCTATTGCTGGAATCTCTGTTTGAGTTTCCATTTCATGTGTTTCCAAAGGAATCACTTCTTCATTTTGAACAACTGCTTCCTCTCCTGTTGGAATCTCTGTTTGAGCTTCCATCTCTACTGTTTCTTCTAGGGCATGCAACTCTGTCTATGTTCCAACAGAACTTGTATGGACTGTCCTCCTAAAAAGTGGGTTCCTTCCCTATTTTCTAGGCCTTTTGGATTTCTTCCTTTCATAGGCCTTATCATCTTGCTCCAATTGTTTCCTTAATTCTTTAATTATTTCTTTGAGTCTACCAACTTTCTGTTTCAGTACTTTGATTTTTTTAACCCTCTTTCTCAATATCCTGTTTTCCTTTTTCAATTTTCTGATTTTATTGTGGCCTTTGCCTGCTATTTTCTATTTATGGGGAATCTCGAAGTCTTCCCCACCTTGATCAACTAGTGATTGTTCCCTTGTTTCTTCGGTGTGCTCTATCTGTTCTACAATGATATTTACCTTAGTGCGAGGTTCTGACTGTTCTGTATCTTTAGGGAATGTCATCTCTATGTTAGGGAGGCCCAAAGTAGGATTTGAAGAAGAAGTTGGTGCTTGGTGTTCTTCAGACCTTCTTATGTCTTTGGTAACTGATGTCCCTAAATTCCCCAGAACTTGAGCCATCTCTACCTCATAACTTTTGAAGAAATATTTTGTAAGGCCTTAAAGTGATGGTTGTGTATTTTCCCGAGTGTTTTCCTGTGAGGGATGTTATGCCTGTACTGTTTCTTGGGTTTCTCTAGGTTGTGCTATCCTTTTACTTCTTCTTCTTTTAACAATGGAGTTTTCAGGAACAACAGTTGTCATTTTTCTCCTTTTCTTTGATGTTTCTACTTGTGAGGTCTGAGTTTCTGCCAGTTGGATGGGGTCTGCTTCAATTTCAAGCTGGGGTAATGGAACTTCCATTTGGGCATTGCCTCCTCCTACCTGGGATGTCTCCATTTCAGGCTGGGGTAATGGAACTTCCATTTGGGCACTGCCTCTTTCTTCCTGAGCTGTCTCAATTCTCTGTGGGGGGGATTCTTGGTGGATTTCAGTTTGTTCGATTTGTAGGGGCCTATCAACCTCAATTAGGTCACCCCAAGTTATTTGAGTTTGGATCAGGGCCATGTTTACTATTAGATTTACTATTCCATGGTGACTAATTATAGTGACAAGATCTTTAGCCTTCTAAGCTCTTGCAACAACTTCATGTAACATGGAATTTAGAAAAAATGGAAAATTTATTACTAACCTCTAATTTAGTGTTGCTAACAATTTGAGGTGGTGCGGCCACACTACATCGTACCTCCCATAACATGTGATATACCTTTGTATTACTCCTGCTAACTCCCTCCATGGTTGACTGAGAGCGCTAGGTTTGAGTCCCTTCCCTTTTTTATCGAGTTCCTCTCCAGGTTCTACGAAAGATTCCATGACCTCCTTAAGAGTTGTATACTTCCCATTCCACTGTATGCCTTCATTGGGGAGGCCTGTAACCTTTGCTATAATTTCCTTAGTGAACAAAATTTGTATGTCTCGGACCATGGAGACTCATCTCTGCAAGTTCTGGAAAAATGCTAGGGTGATAATCGTGTCATATCCTTGTAATATGTTGAAGTACTCTATCCACACCATATGATGTAAAATTTCTCTTGCCTGGTCGGTTACCTGCAATAATGTGGGCTCTTGGCGTACACTTCGACCACCCATGTCTTCTTTGAAGAGCCGAGGACAACTATCGTTCCCTGATGCAGCTTAGTTCGACCAAATTTGGAAACAATATTACCAAAAATAGAAAAATATCATAGAACAACAAGTGTATAAAAAATATTAGTTTTTCCATTTATTACAATCATTATGATTTATCAGAAAATGTGTCAAGTATCCTCCCCCTCATTAATGAAGAGGTCAACCTTGACTGTCGACATATTCGAGTGTAATGATGGTAGGTAGTTCAGGTGAAAGGTAATTATTACGCAGCCGCCACTGGGGAAAAAATTATGTATAATTTTCAAAAAGCACTTAAACGGTAATCATGAACAATAGTCACTCTTGTGTGGGAAATTCAAATTTACATACCTATGTTTAAAAAAAGTTTAAGGAAAAAATATTCTGAATAATTTTAAATTTGTTCACATGTCTAGAAGTATTCCACATATCATAACCCTGTTACTTTCCCTTATTATTAGATATAACAGGAATGATAGCCTCGTTATTAAGAAGGAATTCTAGGAACACACAAGAAACTTGGCGTATTTAAGGTAAACTTCCATACCACAGGCAGAGCCACTGCTGCCAGCAGGCGTCCATAGCCTCGACAAGGTTTTCTTTTAACCCATAGATGATCCCATATCATTAATAAATAGTTTGAATTGCCTTTTCCCAAAAATACCACTATCCTATTTTGGTAGCCAGATAACAATAATGCCACTCACTAGATTGTAACCTAAGTGAACAAGTCGACTCGTGATGAGACCTCTTGTCCTTTGAAAAAGAAAATGCCAAAGGCCATTGCCTTGGTGTGGTAGCCATAGTGGGAATGTCAGTTATGTTATTATCTTATGATCATGGTAGGTTGGCTCATGATGAGACCCCCTATCCTTTGTGGGAGAAGTTTATTATTTATATTTAATTTTTGTTTTCATCATTTTTTTTTTTTAGGCTCTATTAAGGGAGGCTCATCTACTCCTTAAGAGTGAGGGATGGTGTAAGAAGTGTAAGGATGCCAATAAAAATGTTCTTTAGACTTCTTATTATGATATGAAGACAAATTATCATTCAAGTATATGTATATATATAGGGGAAAGAAACAAATTATGGTGGTTACATATTATGAACAATATTTAATATAATTCGGAGAAATTAATCCAAAAAAAATTCGATAAGGTATGCTAGATAGTCCACACAAAAAATGACAAATCGTTGCTATGATAATTAGAAGTAATGCTGGTGAAAATTAATTAGTGAAGGTTACAACCAAAGGGGTGGCTAACGTATCAACAACAAGTTTTTCTAAAAAAATCGTGACTTATGAGGGAAAGGAACAAGAAGGAAAAACCACAGAAGGAACAAAAATTGTTCCTTTTGAATGAACAACACGACCTGAAAAGGAACAATATTCACGCCAACGGGAAAAATGATTGTAACAAAGGGAACGATAGTTGTTCTGTTTGAATGAACGAAAAATACATGCAAAAGGAACAATAACTGCACGAAGGGAACGCCAGTTGTTTCATTCGAATGAATGACAACTACATGCAAAGGTGCAAGATACCAGATATATAAAATATGCAGAACAGAAATGAAATGCTAGAAATGACAGAATAACAGTAAAATATCCAGCATAATCTTCACAATACACAGAAATGATATACGAAATAGCAATAGAAATAGCACTTTGAATCA
>SNQJ01S0109455.1:13952-71726 GCA_010110895.2 Picea sitchensis
GAAGATCCTTCTAGAAGCGGAAGCTTCTATTAGGTCTTCTTACATCCGCCTTATTCTATTTTATTGAAAGGTCTTATTAATATTGACCTTTATTACATCTGAATACATTGATCTACCTATGTGTGGGTTAGGACCTTAACAAAAGGGAACAACAATCGCACGAAGGGAACGATAGTTGTTTCATTCAAATGAATGAAAACTACACGCAAAGGGAACAAAAATTACACGAAGGGAAAGACAATTGTTCTGTTTCAACTGGACGACAACAATGATGTTCAAATTTTTAACCATCTAATTAAGTGATTGTAAACCTCCCGCAGACATTTTTGTTTTAGTGAATCTAGGATTGATTAGTCATCAACTAAATTGATTGAATTTTTATGGGTAGGTTTATTCAATAATCGAAGTATTGGATAGTTTGTTAGTGTCATTCATTCATTACAGTTGCCTGATTTTTGATGTAGAACATGACATATTCATCTTTCTGAAAAAAATAGGGTTTATATTTGATGATTTTTACAAAGTGAGATAGGAGCAAGGAACATAAATGAGTGCTAATTATATTCATTACAGTCATATTTTCTAGTTCTTATTCTCTCAAGTGACATTCCTAAAAAGTAAAAAGTAAAAACTCAATCAAATCTATAAATAAATCTATATACAATATGTACAGTGCTAATAAAAATCATCATTTTATGAAGTTGAAGCTGTTGGGTTACCTTCCCAGCCAGCTAAAATCTGAACAATAGGGTCCTTACTTACTTCTTGGAAAAAGGATTCTTTTGAAAGTGACTGATGGTAGAGTTGTATCTTATGTCCATTTACCATAAAATGAGAACCAGACCCGTCGATGGTAACTACAATGATAGTGCCATTATCATGAACTTCATTAATTTCATATGGTCACAACCACCTTGTTTGTAATTTTCCAAGAAAATCTTGAAATATGGAATCATAGAGAAACGCCCAATCACCTTTCTGGAAAGATTTCTCCTTCTTATAAAGGGCTGAGAGGTGGAATATCTGTATTTTGAAAACTTTGTTCAGTCCCTTTAGTTATGCTATGAACCTTAACATGGGATGCAATTGGTGAATTTGTTGCTTGAGGGATTTGGGTAGAACCTTTCCGAGGTCCAACTGAAGCTTGATATTCATCTTTTTGGATGATGTCATCTATGGAAGTACTTCTTCCAGGGGGCACCAGGCCCTAGGATTTTGTATTTTTTGGTGGGGGTTTTGGTTTTTTAGGTTCTTTCTTCTTAGTCATTCACACTTCACACACAATTCTAAGTACCTAGATGACCTCTATGCTTCAGCTGAAGGTAGGCGCTGGCACAAACAGTTTACGTGTTTCCTACGTAGGTTCTTACCTTCCATTTTCAATACCTCATCCTCCAGAGACACAACCTATGTTATCTTTGACATTTTCCCCGACAACGAAGCCAAAATGTTGGGCTCTAAAGATGTCCTAAAAACAACCTTAGTTTAACATTAATTTATCAACCCGGGGATTCATCTTTTATTTCAAGAATATCATCAAAGTCTATGCAGATAGTTGTAGAGGTTAAAATCATGTAGCTAAAGCAAATATGACTTTATCAATAATCAATTTCCTCACACATTCATTAAAAATCTGAAACTAAGATCTTACTTAACATAATTGCAATCTGATTAATAACATGAATTAAAGGAATTAACTAATTTGTTGAATTCATCTAACTAAGAAGCAATAATCTAATCTAAGAAAATACTTACAGAATCACTCTATCAACTATTAATCGACTTGTTGGGAAAGAAACAATGAATTACTATATCTGTGAAAAGGAATGACAGATGTAATATAACCGAAAGGAAGAAAAAATGTAATCTAACCAAAAGGAACAACAAATGTTAATTTAAGCGAAAGGAACAACTGATGTGAAAATGAGAGGAACTGTCAAACAAATAAACTAACAAAAATGGGAAATGGAACAACAATCGATAACATTCAAATGAAACATCTGTCCCTTGTAATCAAATAACATAACTACTACATGAAAACATTAACACACTCACACATTTATGTTTATCTGTTGCAAAGATATTTAAATCATAGAACTGAAATAAAATGAATACGATTACAGATTGAGACAGTAACTCCTTCCGACTAGGCTCATGGTCTTCATAAGTACTGCTACTAGAAACTCAGTATGCAAAGATGGTAAAAACGCTCAAAGTTTCTATTAATTCCATAGCTGGTACAACATTTACAATAGACTTATTGTACAAAGCAATTCATAGATCCAAATGCTTGGATAAATTTCTTGGATGTTTCTCTATGGTTCATTGCCCTCTATATATTACAATGATATGGTAAATTAATCTATCCTGAGGACCAAGAGATCCTCAGGATTGATTTTACTATTTATAAAGATTACAAAATAGAGAGTCAATCTTCCTCAAAACTGCTTTGCGCCTGATTTCCTTAACCTCCAATAGCTTACGCATCTTCAAAATCTCCTTGGCTATCTTGAGTTTAACAATATTTGTCCATTCTTGCAATAAAATCAAACAATTCAAACAAAATTCAGAAATTACCTAATATCAGTCAATAATATTTCTAGAATACTTTTTAATCATTTTCTATCCTAATTATTTCTAATTAATAGAAAAGTAAATCAATATTATATCATAAACTGTGGTGATAAGGAGGATATTTGTACCTTTTTCTCAACTCAACACTTGCACGACAAGTTTATCTATTCTTACAAACATGATGATTTCACCACCAACACACCAGACTGATGGAAGATACCATGTGAACATTAAAGAGAATTTCATAAAGGTGGTTGGGTAGTAATGACTACTGCAATTATCCCATGTGTAGAAAGAATGGCCAATTGAATGCATGACATGAACATACCACAAAATAACCCTTCATAGTGAAAAAGGGTGGACTACAGGTTACATTGGCAAGGATTCAACAGAGAGCCCAAGGAATGGAGAGAAGAAGGAAAAAAAGGTAGTGTGGGTAGCAAGAGAGAACAAAGAGAGAGAGATGGAAAAACATAGATGAACGAAGAAAAGAAGAGAGCTTAGAGAAACAAGCAACAAAACACAGAAGGAAGATGCGTTGATTAAGAAAGAAAAGGATAACTTTCTAGAATAAAATAGGAAGCTTGTCCAAGCTGAGGATGATGACTTTGAACAGAGATGAACCGGACCCTGAACTAGAGAAAAAATGAGTTGCATCTTGGTGCTTACTTGACAAAAGGTGGCACTAGTAAGGGGAGGTCATTCAGGGACTGTTAAGAAAATAAGGGACTCCCTTGTGTAGAGGAAATCTAGTTGAGAAACCACCTAATAAACCTATAGAGACCCTGAGCTCAGTAGGAAGTGGAAACTTCTGTTGTGTCAGTGGGAGAAGGAGAGTAACCTTCTCGAATTATCACAGACTTGGAGCTTGTTGAGTCAAGTTCCCTAGTTGTGTCATGGCTTGGCATGTGGGTGGCGTGTTGTAGGAAGTGACTCTACAACAAGGCCTAAGGTTAGGAGGAAAGGCGTCCTCTCTCAGCTAGTTGGATTGGATCATCCCTTTATCAGATAAGTGATTTGTCTATATTGAAATGAATGTGAATGACTCGTGTAAATTCTTAGATATATAACAATCGCGTGTTAACAAATACATATGAATGTTTAAATCCAAGAGACTATTTGTATGCTTAATTTATGACCTGAAGCGGAAAGATAAGCGACATGGTGATGAAATCTAATGCTTGGTTAAATCGTAGAAATGAATGAACACAAACTACTAGTTGTTCGAATACCCCATATGTTTATAATGTGATGAGCCTGCAACCCATGCGAGGCCTAAACCCTAAGTTTGATAGTCTGTAGATACTTCAGGATCATATTGAGTCCTCGAAGGTCAGAAGATGAAGTCTTATAGGACTTGGAAAATGGATAAGTCCTTTGAAAATACAATTATGACTCTGTAAACCTAGTGTTGTTCAGAAAGGAATAATCACCATTGATCTGAATAGATCGTGACCATTGATCGGTGGTTAGTCAGAGTCACCATGTCAGAGAGATCTCTCGAGCATCGTGGGAAGGGATTCAAAAAAAACTATTGGAGTGAGACCTTCGGGAGGAAATCTCATGTATCGTGAGAATAACCCCAATGAAACGATCCTGAAGTTAGAATAGAGCGGGCCATAGATATGTAAGAAGAAGGGATGAAATTCAAGACGTTGATCATTACAAACCCCACTAGTAAGTCGAAAGAGCGAGAGATGACAAGAGCATCAATGTGAAGAGGAATGTCAACACTTGTCTAGGTGAATGTATTTTAGCGCGACCCTAGTTGGCTCAACGTTGTCTTCTTTGGGAATACAACCTTGATGGATTCAGAGAACTCCTTCGATGATGTAGAAGTGTGAGTATGATGAAGGGATGTTAGAATGAAGGTTTAACCCCATGGATGACATGGCTTACTAGCAGGACAATTGGTGGGAGTTAAAGTGACTAGTGTCACTTACCCAAAGGTGGATGAGTTGAGTGGAGTATACCTGACAGGAGAAATTTAAGCTCTGATTCAATCGTGCTCCGAATCATTCCTAAACATCTACCGGGATATTGCGATTTATCCCCAAGACCATCCATTACGAACAAGGGTATATTCCTCGATGCTCTAGTATCGGAGTAAGGAGACTGCACGATTTTTTCTAGCTCCGAACATATGGCATTAAAGGGGAATATTATTTGATACCATATCTGTTAGAGGTAAGTCATAAGAGTACTAGTAAAGATTCTGAGTGATGGATCCAATGGTTCTACGTGGAGTAGACTCATTTGATGGCATAATTTCACAGGCACAACGTAGGTACACCGTAGTCTTCATGGTGAACAATGAGTGTGTCGAGGTGTCATGTTGTCCCTTGGGTATGGAATAAGGAAGAAAGCGAAGAACCCGGAAGAAGGAAGGAAAAGTTATGAACTGCATGGAAAGCATAGTGACTGATATTGGGTCGAAGTGGGTCAAAGAAGAAGAAAACAAGGAGAGAAGTTCGGGAGAGAGAGTCGTTGGATGAGAAGATCGAGGAAGACAAATCAACAAGGAAGATGGATCATGGAAAAATAAACAAGCAGAAGAAGAGACCAATGAGTGCTTTGGAGCACCTCGCGGAAAAGTAAGAAAAGACAAGTTGGCGAAGCCTTGAAAATACGAGTCAAGTTGACCTAGGGTTTGAGTCACCTAGGGTTTTGGAATTTAGGGTTTTGACACCTAGGTTTCGGCCTAAGGTTGTCTGAGATTCATTGTAATGTATAAATAAAGGTCTAAGAGAGTCGGGTGGGGTTGGTTCATGGTTGATTATTGGTCATTGTGTGGAGGATTGTTATTCTTGATGTTGTTGTGTATTGAGCGAGAGAGAAGTGTTGAGTGTGAGAGCATTCTCATATTGTAATATCTTCAACTGGGTGTGAAGATCAACCCTGCAGCTAGGTGCGCAGGGACGGGAGACAGGAAAGAGAGAAAGAAAGAGAAGATCTACAGCTAAGAGCATAGATAGAACTGTATGCTTTCATCTAATATATTATAAAGTGCAGTTCTGTGGATGTATCCCTAGGGAGAGGGTGAACCACATATATCTTGTGTTATGTGTAATTGATGTTGTGTTATTTTGCCTCTGTTATATTGTTATTGCATTATTGTGCTAGATCTGAGATATAGCTCACGCAGTAGGCTTAAAGGAGATAAGGAGTAACTAGATCACTATGTGTTATTGTTCTAGACCCACGTTGCATTTCTTCTGGTTGTAGACACCTGTGTCCTGCACCCCCCTATAGCTACTTCAGGTGAGACTACATTTGCTTTGCAAGTGTTGCTGAAAGGGCTAGTAGTTAGGGCTTGTTGGTGCGTTGTTAGAGTTGAACCTCGGGTCTTCCCCTGTGCCAAAAATTGTTCCATTGTCAGGACCGGGATATTCTTGAGGGAATGTCAAGGTGGTTTCCATCGAAGATAGAGATTCAAAAGTGGATAGAAGAACAAGAGAGAGACTTTACCGAAGCACAGAATACGAACCCTCATATTAGTACAGAGGATTAGTTGGGAAGGTATATCTTTACTGATATACATAAGATCTTCTTTGTAGGAATTCATCAGAAGTTTTACGAGTGGCTAGCCAGATTAACCGATACCCAATTTGAGATCAGACTCAGACCACCTGTGGTTTGGACGATGGCACTGGTCAAGAAGGTCAATAGAATTGACATCGCCATGTCAAGAGCAGTAGATCACTAGTTTGATAGCACGATTGGAGGGTATATTACTGAGTTTGTCATGGACAGGGTGGAATCGTATAGCCAAGCAGAGAGATATTTATTTAAGGGACCTAAAGGAAACTTCTTACAATTTTTAAAGTTGAAGATCAAGATGCTATTGCATGAGAAGAACATCTTGAAGATACAGTAATTTTTCGTATTTTTGAAGCTAATGTTCAAGAATTCAGACAACGACATTGACATAGAGGTTGGACATATGTGCAGTGGGAGATCATTTAGGGAGATTCCTCTTGTGAACCTGTTTGAGGAGGATCATGAACCACTAGTACAGGACGAAGGGTTCTATAGTGTAGAAGAAGAAGAGCTACTAAACGAGGAGTATTCAGAGTCCGCTAGGGCAGAGGAAGGGAATACTGAAGAACCTCACCAAGAAGAATCATAGACTTCAGGAACTACGCCTACCGTTGAAGTAAGTACTATCACACCTCTTTCTTTTTTAGAAGCACTAAGTAACCAGAGTAACCTAAGTTATCAGAGAACTCAAAGCACTGGTACAAGCATTTCAGTACCCATTCAGTCAAGAAGTCTAGTTATATCTATGGCAAGCGAGATGAGGTTGCCTATCTTTAGAGGATATGGATCCGAGGATCCCTACCAACATTGGTTTCTATATGAAGTTGTATGGAGTATTAAGAATGTTAATGAAGAAGCTGTTAAGAGAACCCAGTTCAACACCACCTTGAGAGACCACGCACTGAGTCTGTACATGAAGTTTGTTAAAGGAGTGACACAACCTAAACCACTAAACGATATCAAGAATGCGTTGAGCACATAATTCAAGAAACCCAAGTCGAAGTCACAGTGCATTACAAAGCTGAAATAAATTAAGTAGAGAGTAGCTGAACCTATGTGGGAGTTTGATTAGAGGCTTAAGACCTTGACAGGCCGGTTGAGTTTTCAGATTCCAGACGAACAGAACAAGGAGTGGTTCATTGCTGCCCTCTTGCCACACATCATATTTCCTCTGATGCAACAAAATATTACTTCACAGGCTGAGGCACTGGAGATCACCATGAAATTAGAATCATCCCCAATGGGAGAATCTAGCTCAGGTATGAGTCAAATTTTGAGTCATCTAACTAGATTATCATTGCAGGTCGAAGATATGAAGAAAGAAAAGGGAAAAGATAAAAGAGACGACATCTGGTGTATCATATGAAAATCAAAGGGCCATGATAAGGAGAATTATCCCCTATTTAATGAGTACTTGGCCTCTGGAGCTCCGAACCCGTTGAAGTAGGTCACTCTACCATGGTGTAAGGTATGTAGAAACTGACATCGCTCTGGTGAATGTTACTATTTGAAAAAATATGTCCAGACACCCACAAATATGTATTGCACATTCTATAAGTTAGTGGAGCATGATGATAGGGATTGTAGGGATTATGAACTCATGCATGAAAGGTCAAGGGATATATAAAAAATTCAAGGTGAAGTACAACAAGAAGGAAACAATGCACAGTATAATTCCCCAGGAAGAGGAAACTTCAACCCTCACGGTGGATTCAGAGGAAGAGGACGAGGAGGAGGTATGGGTCGAGGTTGAGGTCAGATCATTTGTTATAACTGTGCCCAGTTAGGTCATTTAGCAAGGGACTGTCAGAACCATTGTACCATGTGTAGCTACTCCAACTCATTCGAGCATGTTATTGAGGAATGTCCAACATTGCTAGCTAAGCTTCAGGAAAGATGGGGTGGGAACCCGCAAGTGCAATTGATATTAGCTGAACCTCACGGAGAGGACCCCCAAGTTGTTGTCATCACGAGAGGAGGCGCTGATAAAGGAGAAGACAGAGTGACTCCAGAGAAGAATATAGAGGGATCAAGGGTCAGAAGAGCTGTAGAGAAGACACAATCGTTCACTCCAAGGAGGGAGAAGTAGACATTTGAGGAGGCTCGAAGAGAATTTGGAGGAGAATGGGGCTCTTCATTGAAGGCACAACCAGAAGTGAAAGAATGTGGAATGTCTATGGCGTTTTTTATCCGGATTTATGTAGGAACACAATGAAATACAGAAATACACATAAACGCAGAGTTGCAGCGGAAATAAGACTTCATTTCATTAATAACAAATGACTGAAATATGTTTACAGACAGAATGGAAATAAACTAGCTAGGGCGCTGGTAGCTTATCTCTGAGAAGAGATGTGGTTGCTACTCGCAACCATAAGAAGATGATACGCACGTAATGGAAATAAATCCAATAGGCTACTGCACACTCTGAGAAGAGATGTGGTTACAATTTCCGCGATCAAGCAGAAGATGATTGGTTAGCCGAGGCTCAAGGCCCTTTACAACAAACGTGAATGCCAAAAGTCCCAAACATCCAAAAGCTAACCCTCGAGATGAATAAAAGTCAAGGGGTCTCCGCTGGGTAAGTTATGCATCAACTCTGGTCGAATCCTTTGCATAATGATCTTCATTTGAAGCAGATGATAGGACGTTGGAAAGATCTATCCGAGGCTCGACCATTCTCGGAGACAAAATGGCATCGTTAGATGCCATTTTGCAATAGCAACACACCCAAAACATCGCTTAGGCCCCAAAATGGACCCTAAGTTCAGGACCAAAATCGCTAAAACAGTAACCCGTGGCAAAACCCAAAAAAAAAAATGAAAGAAGCAATGGGGGTTCAATGGAATAGGTGGTGGCCACCAATATCCACCCAGATCATTCCTCCCCTTAGGAAGAAATGGTCCCCATCAGATTGAGTCCTCCCACGAGATGAGGAAACCTCAACTTGGTCCCCTCGGTGAGCCATTTACCTTGGTGAAGGAGAGTTGGCCCTCAGCGGACAACTCGATATAGCGTATCCTTTGTTTTCGTGCTTGATCCTGCGGTATCCATGATTTGATCACTCCCGCTTTGTTCCATGCACCGGATTTAACTCACAGGAGTTGTTCTACGTCGTGATGTAAAATTAGTAGAGGTGGAAAGTAGGTCAAGGCGTCCACATTGAACACTAGGTGCGCACTAAGGAATGGTGGAATGATGATTAAAGGCATTTTCCCTACGCCTTTGGTGAGGGTGTATGGCCCATATCAAGCGGACGAAGCTTGCGGTGGTCCAAATATATGCCTTTTGCAAATGCAACCACACGTATTGCCCACTTGAAGTTGTGTGGCACCGATGTTGATCATGTCGTTGCTTTTGTACTTAGCATTGCCTCTATCCAATATGTCATGAACCCGCTATGATGTGTTGAATGTGCTCAATGAATTGTTTGCCTTATCCGCCTCGACTGGACATGAGCTGAATCTTCCTGAGTAGCCAAAATGGCATGGCTATGTCAATGGACATAGTGGTCGAATCAAGCCCACTTGAAAGGGGTTGTGTCTAGTCGAAGCAAGGGAGAGTCCAAGGTTGTAGCTATGTTGGGCATAGGGAGGCTCTCATCCCATATGAGAGAGTGCTTGGAATTATACATGCAGTAATGTACCATCATCCTGCTGATGACCTCGGCTCTTCCCATTAGTTTGCGCATGGAAAGTCAGGACTTGGTGAGCTTGTCCAACACGCACGAGGGTCGACCAAATAAAATCGAGGAAACCCACCGTCCGACCAGATGATAGATCATGGGATCCCAAAGTGTACCCACACCTCGCTCAAAGAAGAGCTTAGCAAGGGTTTCGGCCAGGATATTCTTCTCGGCAGGCCATCATAATGGACATCTTCAGAATCGGTCGACTCCACCACAAAACACAGCCATTGCTGCTGGTTGGGTGAAGGAAAGGTTCTACATGTAACTATAGAGATGGATTCCCAAGGTCGACTGGGTAGAAGTGGAGAAGTATAGAGGCCTTGCTTGATGGTTGGTTTGGCAATGGAGCAAGCAGCGTAGGACTTGATGTACTTCCCGAAAACTTGTCGAAGGTTCGGCCAATAAAAATACTATAAAGATCGGCTACTCGCTTTCGACTCGAATGCCTGTGTGGACTCGACCGAAAAGGCCCCAAATCATCTTGGCACGCTTCTTTGAAGGAACACAAAGGTGTCCTAAGTGATAAATCGGCATCCCCGAGGTGAAAATTGGGAACATTCTTTCCCTCCAAGAGTGTAATGTATGTGTTGCCAAATTCTGGATCACTTGTGAAGAGAAGCAGCCAATCAGAAGTATCATGCCCACAACAGTTGAGCACAATGGTTAGCGCAACGATGGGTGGTCAACTGAGGCAACCGCAACATTATTGGTGTCAGCCTTTGTATTTTATGTTCAAATGAAACTGTTGCGTGTATGTGGACCACTTCTCGATGGCGACCACAGTAACTTCCTTGTGCCCGTATGAACCGCAGTGGGTCTATAATCAGGTGTGGATGACCTTTTTCTTTCCCAAAATGTAATGCTTCCATTTCCGGCAAGCCTGCACAATGAAATACTTTGTCATAAGTTGGATACTGACCGTCGGAAAGTGTCTCACTAGGATATGCCACCGGATGCCCATGTTGAGTAAGGACTGCCCCAATAAAGATAGTCGAGGCATCCGCCTCGGATCTCAAATGGTTGTTGCAAGTCCGGTAGTGTGAGCATTGGTGCGTATGTATATGCATGTTTCAACTCCCCACGCCTTCCTCGCTGAGATTTGACCAAAATAATTTTGTTTAGCTCCTCCCTTGGTGAATTGACTCAAGGGTCAAGTGATATGGAGAGAATTCCAACACAAACCCGCCAGAGACTACAAGACCTAAAACGATACCTGAGCTATGTTAGGTGGTTTGGGTCGCTAATCCCGAATGACTGATCTTGTTGGATCCACATGCACCCCCACTCATCAATAATGTATCCTAGATAATTCAACCCTCGGGTTATGCCAAAAGTGCATTTCTCCAAATTGGCACACACAACTTGTGTTGTCAAGCAGTGTTTGGAGGACCTATCGGATATGGTGGAGTTCTTCTCCCAAGTCCGCTAAAGATCGTATCCAAGTACACCACTACAAATGAGTTGGTGAATGGCTTCAGGATGTCATCCATTAGCCTCATGAAGGTTGTGGGCATTCGTCAACCCGAAAGGCATACGACCAACCATTCAAAAGGCCCTCCTTAGATTTGAATGCGGTCTTCCACACATCACGTAAGGTTCGATTGGTACCGGTGATACCTGCATCAAGCTTCCATCTTGCCGGGGAGTTTTTCCCCTTGAGTTGGTCCAAAAGGACATCAATTGTGGATTGGGTACCTATTTCGAACAATGATCTTGTTCATCGCCCGATAATCAATGCAAAGTCTCCAAGTCCCATCCTTCTTCTCAAGACTAAAGACACTGGGTTCCCCATTGCATGCATGAATGATGTGACCTTTCCGGTAATAAATTCGAATTTGCCTCTTGATTGGCCATTCTCTAGACGAGTGTTCAGATGGGTCCATTGGGCAATGTGCACCTAGGGTCGATCGATGGGGTGCTTGACTCCGGCAATGTAGAGGCACCCCTCGGTGGGGAGGTGAAGATGTCCGGTGATTCTCCACAACCTTATCCATCTCTGTTTTCGGCAAAGGAGCTCTGTCTAGAGGTCATGGCTACGCTTCTCGAGGGTGTATCATCAAGAAAACAAATTTCCCGTTTTTGGAAATGAGCTTACTGCATTTTTTTTTGTAGTAACCAAAGATATGGTTGTAGGTGGTGCTATTTCCGGTATCTTGTAAATCTTATTGCCCAAAGTGATAATAACAGCATGAGTAAGCCTAGATCCATTAATAACATGTCACTTCCACAAGTACAGCTGGCCTAATAATACATCGAACATCAAGAGGAGCAACGCCAAATAATACCTCATCCATGAAGGGATTGATGTCAGAAGGCTTACATTGTCGATCACGTGGAGGTCCCGGCCTTGGTGCAACCACCGATGGTGTATGGTTGTGGTGTACGGTGGTCGACAATCCTAACCACTTCTACCTAATTTCACCCAGATGAGGTTCTTCTTTCTCCCACTATCGACAATGAACCGCATGGGAACCCTTTACCCACATCTTGAATGGAAGAGACGCTATGCCTCCGGATCTTCTCGATCTTCGTGGTGGCAACAATGGCGCTAGTTCGCGATCGATAATCTCGCCTCTCACATTCCCCTTTTTCAGGTTCTGATTCAGAGTCGAGCATGCATCTGATTCAGAAGGCTTCAACTCGGTTACTAGTGACTGCTTGGCCCGACTCTCACTTTTGTTGTGGGTGGAGCTCTTATGAGTACTCTCACACCACTCTACGTCCTTTTGGCTTCGGTGTTGTTGTTTGTGGCTTTGGCAGTCAGTCTAGGCCACTCCCCGCCTTGGCTTACGGCGGTTTGGGAGTACCTTTCATCGCATTTCATTTGCACTAAAGTCTCGCTTCGCTTTGAACTTCGCCAATCTGGCAAGATATCGAGCACTAAGTGAGGTGAGATATGAACCTTACTCTCCCTAATGCATTCATGCGCATAACCGCCAGACTTTAACACCAAATGTTTCTCAATCTTTGATACCCAACTTTTTATGTAGGGTATGAAACAAATTAAATCTCATACATCTTGGTCCCTTTGCCGCTTAAAGTAGTCCATTGTATGTATTTGTCCTCATAGCTCCACATGGGATAATATTGTTCCTTGATGGCATCTCAAAAGGAATTCCAAGTGGGTGCTGGGCCGAGAACAAAGAGGGTTCTCCTCACCTTCCTTGTTCGAGTAGGTTTCCCACCGCCCTTGACATGGGGGCGGCCAGGAGTGCGAAAATAATCTTTCTCGATCGGAAAACTCATGAACCGAGAAATATCCTAATAGATTCAACCATCTATCTACTTACATCTACATTCCTATATTTGGCCATCAAATATGGAATGTCAAAGTTTACTTCAGAAATCTTTAAAAAGGAGTGGCACTCCGTGAGTGGCTTCGGATGTCGCATGCACCGCCTAACCGCTGAAGACTGGGCAAAGTTGTCCATCATCGTTTTCCTTTGTTTCACAAGGGCCTCCTCGAAAGCAACATTTTGATAGGACTTCACGCCCCTCATCTTTATTTCTTCCCCATGCATGCTCATTTGGTTTTACAGGTCGACCAAGAAAGGTTCAATCCGTGATCGGAGCCCCAACTCTATACCTCGATCCGCTAGGACATGCAGCAAAGGGACTGAGAATGAGCACTGACTATGATGCCACACTGATCCGATTTTATGTAGGAACACAATGAAATACATAAATACACATAAACGCAGAGATGCAAGTGGAAATAAGACTTACTTTCATTAATAACAAATGACTAAAATATGTTTACGTACGTAATTCTTAAATAAACCAGCTAGGGCCGGTAGCCGCCATTCTTGTGAAGAGAGATGTGGTTACCGCGACTGCTGAGAAGATGATTACAATGAGGCTCCTCAAGGCCCTTTACAATAAACAGAATGCCAAAATCAAACATCCAAAAACCTAACCCCGAGATGAAGCGCCAAAAGTCAGCCCCCATTTGGGTAAGTTGGTGAATCCCTGTGCATCAACTTCCCGGGGTCGTAACTTTTGCATACGATCTTCGTTTTAGGCGTATGATAGCTCGTTGGAAATATCTATCCGGGGCCTACAATGCCCAAGAAAAAATGGCATTGTTAGATGCCATTTTGCAACAGCAACACACCCAAAAAAACATCGTTTAGGGCCTCAAAATGGCCCCGGAAGTTCAGGACCCGAAAAGACTGCTAAAAATAGTAAACTGTGCAAAAACTGAAAAAAATGAAAGAAGCAATGGTGGGGGTTCAAGTGGAATAGGTGGGTGGCCACCAATATCCACCTGGATCAGTTTTATCAGTCTGCCTCACCAGGAGATGGAAAAGAGGTAAGTAAGTTGGTAGGATTCTTGTATACATTTATTGATTTAGTTAAGGATGAGAAGACTGTACAAGAACTCCAACACCTCATAAGTCAGTATGAGATAGAAAGAGTTGACCCTATACTGAATATGGATGTGAACCAAGTGTCAAGGAAGAGAAGAAAAAATAATGAGCTACATCTGAATGTTCAAATTGGCGACTATGATATAGATTATGTGGTCCTTGACTTGGGGTCAGAAGTCAATGTCATGACGAAGCAGACCTGGGTAGTGATGGGGAAACTGAAGTTGATTTACTCTCCTATCAGGCTCAGAATGGATAATCAGTAGGTGGTGAGTCCTTTTTGAAGGATGGAACATGTTCCTATGGACATCAACATGGTAAGGACATTTGTAGACTTCGAAGTCATTGAGATTGTGGATGAGAGTTGTCCTTATCCTGCATTGTTGGGTGTTGATTGGGCCTTCAATAATTCGACTGTGGTTGATCTAAACAAGAGGAGAATGACATTTGAGGGTAATGGCCTCAAATTCATTGCATCTATGGATCCTGACGAAGGTCGCCGGTATACAGAGCCAATCAGAGAAGAAGACCGTGCATACAAATTAGAGAATATTTACAAATTGACAACAAGACAACAGGATTACATCAATCCTACAGCAGATGGGAACTTGAGATGGCAAAGTGAGAGCGCATGCTCCTCAAACTCATAAGAAGCAATGGAGAACTAGAAGAATAATATGTATGAAGTTTCAGTGCAAAGATGTGCCAGATTAACCAGGGAAGTTCGTTGGATCGGCACAGAGGTAAGCAACCTGCCCACATTTGATGTTTTGAATCATTTAGAAACATTTTTACTGGAATTTAAAGAAATTGTACTAGCACAACAAAGGTTTCTAGCACTGGATGAAGCCTTTAAAGAGACTCCAGTGAGATGGTGGGGAACACATGAGAAAAACATCGCGGAGTGGGTGCAATGTCGCACTTTGATGACAACGCATTTTTCAGACCAAATCGAAGGGTACGAAGTTTGGTATATAGGGAAGAGTTTTCTGAAATCCCATGTTCAATGTTGTGAGGAGGCCTAGAGCAACATTCCTCAGGAACAATGGGTGCACAAGTTCATTAAATTGTTGGCTACAACACCTATCAATTGGTGTCTACAAGCTAAACTGCACCTCACCACTTCAGATTGGTACGATATGACTCAGAACTTTATCACTACTTTTTTGTTTGAAAGTCAACAACCTATAGTAGATCAGGCATTACAAGTTATAAGGAAAAACGTTTTTGAGGAGGTACCTAACCTCCCTGAAGAGCAAGAAGAGGATGATTGGACCACACCTTTTCAAAAATTACAGGGTTGTTACAATATAAATGTTGATGAAGATGATGATGCTAGGAATGTGAACATCATAGAAATACAAGGAAAGAGAGACATAGAAGGGTTTGGGGTAGAACTACCTTTTATTGGGAAGCCCATTAAAGTCAAGAAAGTTAACATTGGAACGGAGGAAACACCCAAACTAGTAAATTTTGGAGATTATTGGGACGATGCTACCATTGATAAGATCACAGAACTACTACATGAATATCATGACCTTTTTCCAACCAAGTTCATAGATATGAAGGGCATTAAAGGGCCCATGGGGGAGATGAAGATTCCCTTGAAACTAGATGCAAGACCAGTCAATCAAAAACCCTACAGATTGAATCCTAAATATAAGCAGAAGGTTAGGATTGAACTAGATAGAATGTTGGAAGCAGGAATCATAGAACTTGTTGAAGAATCAGAATGGATCAGCCCTATGGTGGTCCAAGACAAGAAAATAGGGGAGATCGAGATCTATGTAGACTTGAGGAAAATGGATGATGCATGTTTACATGATCCCTTTCCTACATCGTTCACTGATGAAGTATTAGACAATGTTAGAGGACAGGAAGTCTACTCCTTCACCAATGGATTTTCAGGGTACCATCAGATCAGGATTGCCAAGGAAGATCGACATAAGAACACATTTGCAACAGAATGGGGATATTTATAGTATACAGTGATGCCCTTCGGACTGAAGAACGCACCAACCATCTTTTCCAAGGTGGTGGTCAAATAATTCAAGGAGTTCTTACATAAATTTTTAGAAGCATATTTTGATGATTGGACTGTTTTTAGCTTATTAAAAGATCATATTAAGTGTTTAAGACTACTGTTGGATAAGTGCAGGCAATGCCAGATTGCCTTGAACCTGAAAAAGTGAATTTTCTTATCACCTTTTGGAGTATTACTAGGACATATTGTATGAAAGTAAGGGTTGTTGGTAGATCCCTCCAAGATCACCATTACTGTTGATCTACATCCCCCTACTTCAGTGAGATAGCTGCGCACTGCACTGGGACATACATGATACTACATAAAGTTCATCAAAGGCTATGCATAGATAAAAACACCAATGGAAAAGCTTTTAAATAAATATTTTCATTTTTAATGGACCGAAGAATGCCAACAGAGCTTTGACACACTCAAACAGAAAATGGTTACTGCAATTATCTTGGTTTTCCTAGACTAGAGCAACGAATTTCATGTGCATGTCGATGCCTCGTCCATTTCATTAGAAGTAGTGTTAGAACAACCATGATAAGGAGATATCGACCACCCGTTAGCCTTTCCTAGCAATAAACTTTCCACAACTAAGATAAATTACACCGCCACCGAGAGAGAAGGACTAGCTATGGTGTATGCGCTGCAGAAATTTCGACACTACTTGTTGTGATGACATTTCAAGATGTTCACTGATCACTCTGCATTGAAATAATTATTCAACAAGCCAATATTGGGGGGGAGAATCTGTAGATGGTTGTTGTTATTTCAAGAATATGATTTTGAAATTGTGGTCAAGCCAAGGAGAATGAATAAGGGACTTGACCACTTGTCTAGTCAAGAGCATGGAGAGGAACCAAATATCTTGGAGGATACATTACCAGATGAACAACTTCTATCCACTAGAAGAGTTGATGATCACTTCATAGAGATAGTACAGTTCATGTCTACAGGATTGGCACCGAGTGATTCTACAATTATCCAGAAGAAACAGTTGGTAGTTCGCGCTGCATACTTTTCACTTATAGCTGGACAACTATACAAGATGGGTCTTGATGATATCTTGAGGAGATGTGTTATGGAGACAGAGAGACCATTGATCCTCGTAGAATCACATGAATGCATCACAGGAGGAAACTACGCAAGGAAAACAACAATGTAAAAGATTCTTAAAGCTGGCCTCTTGTGGCCTACTCTACATAAGGATGCCAAGGAATACTATAAGGCCCGCGATGTATGCCAAAGAGTTGGGAAACCTTCCAGAAGAGATGAGATTCCTTAGCACCTCATCTAACCTTACAAGCATTTGAGAAATGGGCCATTGATTTCGTAGGACCTATCAACCCACCAGTGAAGCGCACAGGAGCCCACTACATCATCACTGTGATAGAGTACTTGAACAGATGGGCAGAAAAAAGAGTTGTTAAGGACTGTAGTGAAACTATAGCTATGCAATTTATATTTGATGATATCATAACCAGGTTTTGATGCCCAAATATCCTTATGAGCGATCAAGGTACACATTTTATTAATAAGACTATTCAAGCCTTAACTCAAGAATTTGAAGTTCCCCATTAGAAGAGTACACCTTACCATCCACAGGAGAATGGTACGGTCAAAGTTTTCAATAAGATCTTGGAGGCAATGCTAACAAATATTTTCAGTGTGAACAGAGATGATTGGGATTTGAGAGTGCCAGCAGTATTATGGGCATATCGAACTACTTGCAAGAATTTGATAATGCAGACTCCATTTAAGTTAGTTTATGGCCTAGAAGAAGTTGTATCGATGGAATATTTGGTTCCTAGCCTAAGGATTGCAACATTTACAGATATGGATGACACTGTCACTATTCAAGAGAGGCTTGCACAATTGGTGGAGCTGGAGGAAGATAGATTTATTGCAGGATTTCATCAATAGGTACAGAAGGAATGAGAGAAGGCCTACCATGACAGACATATCAGGAATAAGGCATTCAAATAAGGATATCTGGTATTGGTATATGACAGTAAGTTTCTGAAGCATCCAGGGAAGTTCATAACACATTGGCTTGGGCCATTTGAGGTCTCCTATGTTACAGAAGGAGGAGATGCACAGTTGAAGACACTAAATGGAGAATGGAAGGAAGGTCTAGTGAATCGGAGCTGGTTGCAATTGTACTATGACAACCAGCTGCCTCATATCTCTCAGTAAAATCATAAGGAGAAGGGTCTAGGTACCAGGTGTAGTTGAAACTGGGTACCAGAAACAAAAAAGACAGGCTGCACATGACAAGGAGGGGCATAGTAGAAATCAAGTCAAAGTGATACAGAGAATTCAGTCCTGGAGTGACTAGGGAAGAGTCACAGGTGAGTGTTGGGGGCCTATTGGCCCTTGGGTATTTAATAAGGAAGAAAGTGAGGAACCAGGAAGAAGGAAGGTGAATTTATGAACTGCGCAGAAGGCACAATGACTGAGATTGGTTCGAAGTGGGTTAAAGAAGAAGAAAATAAGGAGCAAAGGTCAGGAGAGCGATTTGTTGGATGAGAAGATCGAGGAAGATAGATCAACAAGGAAGATGGATCATGGAAAACTCAATAAACAAAAGAAGAGACCAACAACTTCTTTGGATCACCTCGTAAAAAAGAAGGAAAAGATAGGTTGGCGAAGCCCTGAAAATATGGGTCAAGTTCACCTAGGGTTTGAGTCACCTAGGGTTTTGGCATTTAGGGTTTTGACACCTAGGTTTCAGCCTAAGGTTGTCTTAGATTTATTGTAATGTATAAATAAAGGTTTGAGAGAGTCAGGTGGGGTTGGTTCATGGTTGATTATTGGTCATTGTGTGGAGGATTGTTATTATTGATGTTATTGTGTATTGAGCGAGAGAGAAGTGTTGAGTGTGAGAGCATTCTCATATTGTAAGATCTTCAGTTGGGTGCGAAGATAAACCCTGCAGCTTGGTGCACATGGAGGGGAGACAGGAAAGAGAGAAAGAGAGAGAATATTTGTAGCTAAGAGCACAAATAGAATTGTATGCTTTCATCTAATATATTATAAAGTGTATTTCTGTGGACGTAGCCATAGGGAGAGGGTGAAACACGTATATCTTGTGTTATGTGTGATTGATGCTGTGTTCTTTTGCCTCTGTTATACTGTTATTGAATTATTGTGGTAGATCTGAGATATATCTCGTGCAGTAGGCTTAAAGGAGATAAGGAGTAACTATATCACTGTGTGTTATTGTTCTGGACCCACTTTGCATTTCTTTTGGTTGTAGACACATGTGTCCTGCAACCCCCTATAGCTACTTCAGGTGAGACTGCATCTTCTTCACAGGTGTTTCCGAAAAGGCTAGTAGTTAGGGCTTGTTGGTGCACTGTTATATTTGAACGTTGGGTATGCCCCTGTGCCAACATGTCACGTGTCAACGATTAGACAGGTCAAAGACCAAGGAATTTTAGAAAGGCCACAAATTTCAATCTAAGACTCAATTTCGAAAAAAACAACCATCGTTGGAAGGATCTTGATGAGAAGGAGGCAATGAAGCTCCATGGAGGGGATTAAGATGACTAATAAAATTGATAATTACAATATCCCATCACTTAAAAAAGACACTTAGGGGGTTAGGTGTGTTACAACCTGGTACCATAGTTGGTGGTTCTAGATACCATACATGGATGTCTATCACCATATTCGGCAAGGCAAGGGTAGTATCAACTTGGTCACCAATATGTTTGGGTTGTTTTGTCACAAGAGTGATCAAAAGAGAGTCCCTTAACTACCTTGGTAAGCCAAAAAAGAAAAATAGAAATATGGTTAGCAATTTAGTGAACCTGCAAATTAGAAAGAAAAATACAAAGCAAGATAAGAATGGCAAACAATGGAAGCTAAACTAAACAACTACAAGAAAATGATGCATGAAATTGAACACATGGAATGGTTACCCAATAGAAATGAATATTTGAATTGAGTGTACCAAGAGGATAAATATGGGACTATGAATCCCCTATTCCTCCTAAGGGAGAGCTCTTTGATCCCTACAAAAATAGAGCTACCAGTCTCCAATGGTGAGTTTACAATGATAAAAAATTCCCAAGGCTTAGCTTCACAAGAGGTGTAAATTTTGCACAATGCTACACTTTCTCAACCTATGGCTCAAGGGAAATATGGATTTCTCCAAGAGAATTTGAACATCATAACAATGTTATGGATTTCTTATTTTTTTTCATACAATGATCCTCTATTTATAGGAGGATGGATAGATATTTCCCAACTAGTTTCAAATGTGAATGGGGAGGCCTTTGGAGGTACCTCCCATCCTTTCAGTGATCCAAAGACAAAATTTTAGGGTGATTTTGGGGTATGGGGGAGATCCACTTCATCCCAGAAGTGGTTGAGACCCAACCAAAATCATCAGTGTGCCATTTCCACATACGCACATGTTTCTTGATTATCATTTGCGTGGAGCGCGCACTATGCGTGTTTTACACTGTGTTAGCCCACATGGATGTGCACGCATTTTCTTTGTTGAATGTGCACAAAACTTTAGGATCTTTTTTCATAGTTTTGTGATTATCTGACCAAACTAAGTGTGATCCTCCTGTAATTATTGGTTGTATGTTTTATTTGTGTTGACTATTTGTTCATCCATTTTCTGTATTTGTATGAGAAATGTTTTGGTGATATCACAATATACTTCTATGCAGTATATTCAGTTCTTTTTTTTAAGTTAACCTATAACAACATTCGACATTGTTTCTAATTATCTATTTTATCCTTATGCACAACCCACCATCTTGCAGGAGTTTCCTTCAACGTGACATCTAAAGGTAGCAATCTTTGTTCTTTAGGTATTTGTAATTAAAATTATTTAAAAAAAAAATCTATATATATTAGTCCATCATACTTCAAGGGATCACATACCTCAACTCCAATCTAGCATAATGCAAGAGAAATATGATCACATCTCCTTGTAGATACTTCATGTTACCTCTGCTGCCAATGATCCAAGGCTTCTTCAGAATCCGATGCGCAAGAATTGATACTTTTCCAACTGAGTACACCCTTAGTAGTAGGATTGACATAGTCCTCCATCCATGCAGTCATATTGCAAAGGTTATCGAGTTTCTTAGTATTTAAACATCCCCTTTCCAGTTCCACATATTATCTTCTCTCCGTGGGATCCAATGGTGCAGTAACTTTCAAGTCTCCTACTTCAAAGATCATTTGCCTCTTTTTCATATCGATGATGGTCTAGTTATCAAAATCCCAATCGAGTCCTAGTAATGTTGGATAGGGTTGGCTATCATCCACTATCTTGATTACTTCAAAATATGCTATCATACACACTCCATCTATATTAACATTCACCCCTGTCAGTCTTCTAATCAGAATAATCTTGTGCTAATTTGGTAGCCTAAACTGAATATGTGACTAGATCAACTTGAAATTTCCCATCATATCCCATGTCTACTTCAAAATGACGTTCACATCAAATAAAAAATCCAAGATGATATTATCTATATCATAGTCTGCTACCTATGCACTAAGTCAAAATTCCCTATTTGTCCTTTTCTTGTGTAGTACCTGGTTAACTACTCGATGTGTAACTAGTGCTTCTTTATCTTGCGTGCACTGGTCGGTCATCCTGCATAGCACGTTTAATGTAATTTTATCATTTATTATTTCTAAACAACTCTTTAAGAAACTTCTCAGAGTACTTGTGTTCTTAGTTGGCCTTTCTGAGTGGTCATAGACTAGAGGTATTTCATACACAGGGTGCAAACTCGATGCTCCCTGTTCTGTTTCTAGTAGTTCCTTCTTAGCTTGCTTATATGTATATCTCTCTTTTTGAGGACAAAATGTCGAAGGAGGTTTTTCTGCTTTCTTGATCCAAAAGTGGATCTGATTTCCTTGTTCTGTCGCATCAACTCATGTTCTTACTCCTCCACATGTAATTGTTGCTACCCTTCGTTGATTGTCGCGCTCTTCTACTGCTATCATATGCATATTCTGGTTCCTTTTTTCCTGTCACTTCATGATAAACTACATACAGTATTCCATCGCATGATCCAACTACCTATAGTATGTTCACATTGGGTAGGGATTAAGACAATCTCGTGCCAAATGCCCAGGCTGGTTACAGTTATAGCAGGTAATTAGTCCTCTTCCTTGACTTATGAATCCTTCTCTTCCTCCTTGATTGTAAATCCTCAAAGTATTATATTGTGGTACCCATCCTTCTAATTCATCTTCCCATTGAATTATGTATGCATCCAAGGTGCATTCTCTCATTAGATAAACTATGCGAGAGTCCTTTTTTTCATGTCCTATAGATTTACAAAAAATGCAAAACAAGTTTCTAGCAATGGTCTGATACTTCTGTATTAACAGGAAAGTGGTTGGGTGATGACCTATAATTCTGCATATATCACACCATACCCCTCCTCCTATGGCCAAGGTATTCAAAGCTCCTATAGAAAAATAATTAAAAGTTGGACATTGATTCTTATGATGACCTTCCATCCTTCATGTAACACACTAGACCTCTTCACACTTTTCCTTCCGTTTAGAAAGCTCCTGCAACTGGATTGCCAATGCTGCTAACTGCAACTAAACTTGTTCCATTTTCTGCTACAGGGGATGCTTCCAACTTCATAGCAATCTTTAGTGCTTCTAACTATGATGTAATCTTCTGCTGTATCAAAGGGTAGCGTATATGAGGTAACAATACCACAATAATCCATTCCCTATTATACTCATCTGGAATATGGAAGTTCAACCGATCCATTAATATCTTAAATATTTGATCAAAATCCCATACTAATTCATTCTGCAGTGATTGATCTCTTTTAATTCCATAATACAGGGTGAATCAGACTTCGATTTCTGGAACTCTTTTAACAGGGCTTCCCCAATTTCTTCCAACATTCTAGTTTGTCCTATAGGTGTAGTAGATTGATACTTCATATATCAAAGTAATGTGCAGTCTCTGAATGTCGTCACTAACTGCGCGATTTTTGTATTGTCATCCTAGACATTATTCAGGGTCCATATTGCTTCATAAATAAACATGTGTTGTTTCAAATGTTTTGTCCTTACTCCATGGAAGACATGCATTCTCAAAGTGGGGTCTACCCCCTCCATTATGTACTACGCAATATTATTCTTCAGTATCACATACTGATTCTGAGTTGTCACAGTTCTTCCACTACTTTGACTACCTTTACTACTGTTATCACTCTGTAAATTCGTTGGGATGACAAAACAAACAACATAGGTAATTGTTTCAACCAACTTTAGGTTGGATTCTAACCCTTCCAATCAGAGAGGGATCTCTCAGGTATATTTATATTTAAGATACTCAAAGGATTTGGCAATGTGTGCACAGAGGTCAGATTCTGCCATGGTGTAAAATTTAAAGGTGGTAGGACAAAACAAAAGAGTAGGGACATTGGGCAATGGGGTCCATTCCTGAAAATGTATAAAGATTTATAAGCTATGTATTTCCAGAGGTAACAGAGGCAAAATAGGTATTATGTTCAACCAAATAAGTAATAAGATATGGTATAGGAAAAGAGAGAAAAAGCTAGTGTCAGCAAGAGGGATGAATCTCTTGGTATAGAGTTAGAAGAAAAAACATGAAGTCTGGCTACTTTGAGCAGAGCACCAATCACGAGTGAATTCTGAACCAACAACCAATAGACACATAACAAGTATAATTGATGCGAGAGGGAGCATCAGCAAGATGAATTGCTTCTATTACTTAAGGACTATTAGTAGCAGCAAAAACACATTCATGAAATATGAAATATAGGAAAACACATTGAACATCAACATCGTGATGAATCTCAGCTATCTAAGAACACCTTATCTGCTTATATTAAAATTCATAAGAAATTACAAAATTCTCCTGCTACGAGGGCAGGCCCCTCTCCAGTAATTCCAACCATTCATTTATCTTTTTTATAGTATATATAGATAAGTTACATATGAGACCCAAAATGATTCATCTTCTCCAAGATTCCAAAAATAGAAATTGGTGACATAGGGTGTAACATGCCAAAGCTGAACTCTTAATTTCTAGGGAGCGTTACAAACAAAAAAATGACATATTCGATATTTTTTACCCTGAATGCCACTTGTCTGCATCATCACAAAATTCCCTGAAAGATACTTAATTTATCTTGAAATCTATTTCAGGTTTGCAATTTCTTCCTTTAAAGTGTCAATCCAATCAGGTTGGTTTTCTCCAACACCTTCAACCACTTTATCTTTAATCTCTTTCTTTCGTCGCTTGCTCCTTTTACCCTTTCCAACTTGCATGTGATATCTATCTGCATATCCATTGATGATCAAATCCTTCATGATAGGATTTAATCTGATTTCTTCACCTGACCCTGGTTCATTCGCAGACTTTGTGTGAAATTGTGTTGCCAGTATTCATGCAACAAGATTTTCTTTCTTCTTCATTGATAATTTTGTCAGATTATTTGAATATCTCAGTTCGCCGAAGGCCACTAGATCTGTCTTCTCCATTTCCTCTAGTTTTCTCGGAAGAACAAGTTTATCTCCCTTATTTGTACAATAATTAGACGGACGATTCGATTTGTGGTTACCTTGTTATGGAATAAAATGTTAATCGCCAAAAATAGAGTAATGTCACCCATGTTTTAAATGAAAGTCGTCATTGAGTGCTAATCATGGGATACTAATGAAATTCCTTGCATGGATAATGGATTATCACGTTTGGCCTATGATTTCAAATGATGAGCTCTCGAATCAGTTATTTGGTAGCTCTCACTTGGCATCACACAAATGAATAATATCCAAACAAGTGTTTCGAAGTGATTTGATTGGCCGTCAAGTTTCCCTTTCCACATACGACCTTTTGATTTAACACATTTGAATGAAATTTGACACGTGATTTTGGGGGGTGATTGAGTGGTTTCAAGCTCACCCTATTTCCCCCCCGATATGCATTCGGAGGTGTCACATGAACTCAAAATGAAACCATGGTATTCTCATTGGCCCACTTCCAAAAGATTATCCCCCGCGCTATTTCTTGGCTCGATATGCTCCACGACTATTGATTCGCGACGTCCATGATCCATGACCCTCCGAGTCCCTTCAACTTCATACTTCTACTAGATTTATCCCCATCCACTAGATATGGCATCGCCCTCTATTTTGTCGCACCTCTACATCGATTTAGCCGCTTGCTAAGTATCAAGACTTGGATTCCACATAAAATTGTTATAGTGATAACATGGGCTCCAACTGGGGATGTTATCCTCCCTGTGAGGTAGCAAAGAATGCATAGAACCAGTGCTTTATCCATTGATCTTCTCCCACAACAGGTGTGTACCATGCTCTGACCTGGAGACTGAATGCTAGATACACTACTAAAATCTAGCTAACTACTTTATTTGGAAATCTAAACTTGAAAATGCTTGATCATCAAGCTTATTTACACCTACCTACCCTAACTGTTGAAATGAGATTCCAATCAAATGAAATCATAATTCCAATGCAACTATGCAAGCATTTTATCTAATACTAGGTTTCTTTGCACATGCTTATTACAAAATTTGTTCACTGATAATTCATTTAAGAATCTATCTATGAATTCAAATCTCAAAAGGTAAAAACCATTAGGAATGTTTAGTGCCTCCAACAAAAATGCAAATGGATCCTCTAAAACATGCACAAGACAACAATAATGTTGCATTCTTTCCACTGCATCCTCTCTTTCATGTGATTTAACCAGTTGATTTCCACCAAGAAAATGAAAAATCTGCTGAGACTACTGGAAATAACAACATTCTTAGTCAAAAAATAGTGTTGGCTAAAATGAAACCTCTAGTAGAAAACAATACATATCTAATCTTGACGTTGATTGGCCATCATCTTCATATCTAAGCTTACAAACCATCATAAGCTGTAAATTCTAATTGTTAAAATTTTCCATATAGCATGCCACAGGGTCATAAAACACGTGAGAGAACATTTCTTTTTGATGAACCAAAATAGAAGGATAGGCTTCCTCAAGAAGTGTTTGTTGTTCTTTCTCTAATTCTTCAATCATGAGAACATTTTCAAATGAAATGGAAGCAATAGGTTTGTCTACTTTTCCATGCATATCAGCAAATATATTCATACATCCTTGAACTTCTTCAAATAAGATAACCATATTATGTGCATCGAGGCTATCCTCTTGTTCATCAAACAATTCTGATTTGGTTTTATTAACCTTCTGGAAATTTGCTTGAGGACTGTCATTTTGACTTTCAAATGAATGAATGGAAATAAGTTCATGTTCATGATATTCTTGTAAATGTGGAAAGCTAACAGCATGCACCATTTCACATTCTAGAGTTCCCATGGATGTATTTTCAAAACCATGGTTTTCAAATGAATCAAATAAAACAACTGCCTCTTCATTATCTTTTTTTATTTCTGATTGAAAAGCGGCATACACTATTTTGTTTCTTTCCTGAAACTATATGTCATTTGTTTGTTCACTGCTTGAAGTTTCCATAAATGTGGTTTCAGAATCCTCATCCATGTCTAGGCCACTTACAATTTGAACAACCACATCATTCATAGGGGAAGAAAGACAACTTTGGAACACTTTGTCTTGCTGGAAATCTTGTTGAATATCTTCATCAATTTCAGGAGAAGGAAAATGAATTTTACCAACAATTTCTTGATCAACTTCATCTTCATTTCCAATATGGTAGTTGAGCACATGCGACAGATCTGAACTGAAATGCCCTTCTAGGTAATCAACCACATGATCATTAAATGCATGAGACAGTTGTTGATCTTCCTCACTGATAACATTTTTCTCATGTAAAACAATGCCATTTCGGTCAGACTTTCCTGCTTCCTCTATTATCTCATGATTTTCTTTCAAAAATTCAAAGGAGGAAAAACATAATGGAAGATAGTTTTCATTTGCAAGTCCACTGCATTTTGAATATTCAACATCATGTCTGTAGGATTTTGTTGGCAGCCAACCCAATTTTTTCGATTGCTCTCAAAAGCTTCCTACACCTCTTGTCGCATTACGACGAACCATTGTCGCATTGTGCTAATGGACATTCGTCTCATTTTTGCGACCATTACAATTCAATTTCGACCCTGTTTTCACAACTGCAAGTGTGAAAACACTTCTTCCGTTGATTAGATTGTCGTCGTCTTTGGTTGATACTTTATCACTGGTCTATCACATGATTGTTAAATGTTGTATTGAACTCATATTCTCAAGCATTATCTTACCTTGATTGCGCATTTGGATATGTTTCACTGTTGAACCTTTGGATATAAAAGTTATTGGTTTTGTTCTGATCTATGAAAATTGTCTAATGGATTTGGTCATATTATTTTTATCCTTGCTTTGGACTATCACTTGATTATTATATGAAGAAATTTTGATTGTATGGTTCTAAGAATTTGGAATACAAACACATACAATATGCATCAAATGCATAGACAAGTTTAAGGTATGATAGCAATGGTTTCAAGGCGCATGATTTAATCATATTCGACTTTACAAATCAATACTTGACATACTATGTTTGCAAGAAGATTATACGATGATTGTTATATAATCCTGAGCTATGAGTTAGCGCTAAACCCTGTGATTAAGCGATTGATCAAATGGTGGAATTGGCACATTAAATCGGTAGTTAATGATGGTACTGTGTTGGCTTTAAACTTAACACTTGGCGCCTTGATGTCATATGATGTGCTGGTTCTGACCTGGATAATTGGCACGTAGAAGTGGTGAATCACCCACTCGCTGGTCGATGCATTTTTTTTTATGATTATAGTTTTTAAACAGCTCGGAACAGGCTCATTAATGTAATACGTGGTGATGGTAATCCAACCACCTTCGCGCGCCTGAGTTGTTTTTGGTCTCGTCGAGCATTCAAACTATGGAAACCCTATCGTAATTCACTCTGTGCATTGTGTATTCAGTGTGAAACCCTACCATGATCAGAGGTTATGGCTCCTGTTGTGAGGGCCGAACCTAATGGCAGCCAAGCGCTGTTAACATTCGATGGTGCATACGCCGACCTCGAGGAATTCGGGTGGCTTTCGTTTATACGGAAGTTCGATGGTTTTAATATCCCTGTTGCTCGACAATTCGCACTGTCATTTGACGGTTGCCGAGCCAAAGTTGGAGACCTCTAGCTCGAAGTCACCGAACACTCTCTCAGCCTGGCGACTGGTCTGCCTGTCAAGGGAGAAAAATGGCCCAAAAGCTACAGGGTAAAGGATGTCCCATGGACATTATTGTTTCGGTCTCGCACTGTAAATTCATGCAACAGAGGTTTACCAGCTAAGATGTTGAAACCTCGCTGGTATGATCTCTTGATGATCCTCAAGCAGTTCATCACGTGTGAAGGCAGGTATGGATTTGTCTTCCTGTTTCATCTACGTTTGCTTATGGTGTTTATGGGTTTTGAGCTCAGCATGCCACACTATTTGCACCGAAGTCTATTTAAAATGGCTAAGAAGTATAAACGAAATCAGGCTGACACTAGCCTATTTCATGTTGGGTTGATTAAGATGCTGGTTGTTAGTGAATTGGGGTTACGTCGAGATTCCTGGCACAATTTTCTCAACCAGAATGGTTTCGAGGAATCAAACCCTCCTCCTGTCGATAAGCCTATGGTATCCGAGAGTAAGTCTACCCCTGTACCCTACAGTGTTCTGCTACCCGCATCTAAAACTGACTCACCTTCGAATTCACCTATGGCCGTGACTAAAGCTGCTAAGCCCATAACCACACAGGCCAGGGCGAAGACTGCTGTTAGAAATAAGAAGAATGCAAGGATGATCTCTCGCATGGAGAGAAACAAATCTAAGCCTCCTGCCAAAAAAGAGCCCATCATGGTAAGTGAGGACTCTGATTCGAGCATTGAGCGTTTTCTTGCCAAAGAGGGCTTCTGTGGTGATGAACCTCCCTACGATTTCGTTGATAACTTGCCTCCTTGTCTTCGGGATAATCCAGCCTATCCTGGTATCAAGCCCCCTCTTGAAACCCGTGGTGAATCGTCAAACCCCCCTTCTGCTCAAAAGGTTGCTACACCCTGTGACCAGTGTGGACTTTGGCTAGAACGGTACTATTTGGACATTCCAAAGCTGCAATCTAAGATTCAGGATTTGGAGAGACAAGTAGCAAGGCTCACTGGTCGCAACGATAAGGGGCAACCTAATGATCAAAATCAATGGACCACTGGATCAATCTTGTTTAAAAACGTTGAGTCTGCGACCGCAATTGTTAATTCCAAGTTGACATAACTTCAACAGATGTAATGGTATGGTTTTCCCTCTTTTATACAGTGAGATCATATGCTCTGTTTATAGGTTTGACTCGCTCTGTCATGCATAAGTTTTATCAATTTCTGGATTGACTGTGATTAGATTTGGTTTGATTGACTATGATCGATTTTGAAAATGTTATTATTTGATATCTTTCTATTCTTGGAACACCAACAATATCTCTGTTCGATTTGCTTATGTTTTGTGCAATGCAATGAGTAAATCGGTTGACTTTGTTAATTGTAATTTCTATGTTGAGACCGATTCGTATTTCCTCCGTTTCATAATCAAGTTTCGAATGGATAACAAATTGTCACAATGTGAGTTGTATTCTATTGAAAACAAATGTTTGATTCGGTTACAGGAATGGGCTGATTGTATCAAATCTTTTTGATTTGCATCTATAATTAAACGTCTCATTTGATGACTCTGTCAAAACCTTGTGTAATGACTGTAGAGTGATCTAACGTGGAGACTGTTGGATCGATATTTGTGGAGTTAGTTCGATTACATTGGAAACAATTCATGCATTATGTGAATGATATCGATATGCTGTTTTGATTGTAATTAGGCAATTACAGTTATGGATTTATTTGCGAAATTATTTGAAACTTAACGAATGAGAGCTGTGATTGGATTAAATGGATACAGTGATGTGTGAAATCACAAATACTTTCTATATTGGCATTAATCTTATGCATATTTGATAACGATTATCCCACACGATTTGGTTTGTTATGATTGACATTCGTGGGACATTCTGGTTGTGATTAGATTCGATTTTGTGGAGAATTGAAGGAACAGGGTATTCCTATTTTGTATCGATTTGCATATCTACTCTGTCCCGATCATGTGCTATTCGGTTTTATTTGATTTAATCCAGAGTAATATATTTGTTATTGCTAATCGATTAGGTTCGATGTGATTTGGTTCATATCTGGTCATTTTACTATTCTAGACCAGCTACAGAATCAAACGATTCTGTAGCTAAGTCTATAAATTTAATTTTGTTATTATTTTCTGAATAAGACGATCTTCTAATTGGATTCTGGTGTCTATTGCAGGGCAATTTGAATTTTCAATGGATACTATGGGCAGTTGGATGATATCTCACAGATTTCCCTTATATTTTTAGTTATTTAGTTTAGAGATTTTTGGGATTATTCCCTGATTTTGTAAAATTGTTTACTATTATTTCACAAGGATGTTTTACCTTGTGAAAAACTTATTTAAACCTATGGTTTTGTAATAAGAAGGAATCCTCATTTGGGGAGAACAAGGATATAGAGTTCTGACTCAAGCTGGAGCAGAATTGGTGTTTTGTTGTAGCTTTCCGCTTTTCAATATATCAACACTCTGTTCTATGTTTTGTATATCAGCTTGTTTATGGTTTGGTATTGCGTTAGCTATCTGAATCACTTGCAAATGATATAATCTTATTTCTTTTATCTATCTTGTTTCTTCCTAAATCGATAAAGGACATAACAATTCTCAATTCATTTTAGTGAATGATAGTGTTGTCTTCTTCGTAATTTGAATTGTCATATATAAGCTTGTTGTGTAATAGGTTTCCCCTTTTGCAGAAGTTTATAATCAGAAAATTGTTATGATAATCTTTTATGTCTTGTTTGTCCTGCAATAATACTTCAGGAAGCATTATAGCTGATCGTTTCCGAGAAGCTTAAGGGCCTAACTGGTGTGAGTTTCCCTCCTCCAATCAGCTTAGAAGTCATCTCGCACAGGACAAACTTGGAGCGTATCCAGGTTAATTAGTTAGAAGTTTCTTTTGATTAATTTGTAGTTTAGTTAGATTTAGATTAGATTATTTAATTGCAGTTAGCTTTCTTTCCGTTTCATAAAATACAAAAAGACAAAAATAGATCCTTGGTTGTCTTAGGGCAGCGAACACATTGGTTTCACAGGTTTTAATCAAATCTGTAATCTGTCCATATTGTATATTTGTGAATACTGAATGATCTTGGCTGACAATTAAGTAGTTGATTTGAGTTATTATGATCGTAGTTAGTAGTTTGTGTACATATAACTAGTTAGTAATTTATTTTAATTAGTTAGTTTGTTTTAGTTAGTTTTTATTAGTTTCTAGTTTCCTTAGTTTTAGTTAATTTCTTTTATTTTAGTTAGTTAGTTAGTTTTAGTTAGTTTTTATTAGTTTCTAGTTTCCTTAGTTTAGATTATATAGCTCAGATCACTTTCTCTTCGGTTTCCTTACGAGACCTTAGAGCAGCCAACGGAGCCGTTAAACTCGTCAGGGTGGTTCATTCCAAACGGCTTGGGTTATTTAGACAACCCCAGACCGGTTCCACTCTTCCAGTTGACGGATGGACTGTTTCGCCCGTCAATAGATTTCTGATTTGAAATGTTATAAACATTTTTCTTCAACAATTTGAAAGAAAAAAAACACAATGGCAAGTTTATTTCACCTGATTCAAAACCTTCTTCATTTTCTTCACTGCTGTCATATGCACAATTTTTAATTTCTTTGGATTGTTGAACACACACATTTTCAGATTCATCTTCGACCAATGGATGCAATTTTGAACTGACAAGACCTTCTTCATAATAAATAATAGGGTCATCAAACACATGAGAAGATTGTTGCATATTATTGTTAATTTGTTCCAGTGAATCAGTGTGATTTGGCATCAACACCCTTTCCTTTGTTTCAATGACAATCTTATCATTTTCTTTCAACAATTCAAATGAAGAAAATAATAAAGGCAAAGAATTTCCTTCAGTTGTTTCAGTACCTTCTTCTGTGTAACTATGACATGCAGGCTGATGGATTTCACTACATTACTGAGAAGGAACATTTTCAGTAAGAGAATAGACAGTTGGTTGTTCTGGGAGGTCATCATCATATTCATCATATATAGGCAAATCAACAACATATGCAATGTCATATAACAAGAACAAACTTGGAACATCAACCTGCTCTTCAATAGACTGATTTGCAAACTCATCTTCTTGACTATCTACAAATGAATATATGAAAGAATTAGCTCCATGGTTGTCATGGGATGGATCATAAACTACATAAGTTCCCTCTCTTTCAATAAGTGGGATATAATCCTTTGCAAAATCATTTACATTTAAAACTTCAAGAGGACCTATGATATGATCAATTTTATGCTCAAAATTCTAGTCAAATTTTCTTTGTTCATATTCATTCTCATGTCCTGGAGCAACCAACCTTTCATTTCGAATCTGTTCACATGCTAGGATATTGTGTTGAATCTCCTGAGCATCATCAAACATTTTCTGTAATGTCTTAGGTCTTCTTTTCATCAGGAGGAAAGACAAATCTGGGTGAAGAGTAGTGGTATACTGGAGCATAGAAACAACTTCAGTGGGTTGAATTTATTTAGGCAAATCATAATAAACATTCAAAAACCTTCTACTTAAAGTGGAAATAGTCTCATTGCTTTGCTCTTTCAAGGAATAGAATTCTGTAAGTTGCAGATCTAGAGATTTCTTCTTACCCCAAAACTTCTAAAAAACACTCTTCAATTCTTCCCATGAGCTAATTGTCTATGGCTTCAAATGTTTAAACCATTCTTTGTTGACATGTTAACATGAAGAGTGTTCTTGTCATTGATGGAAATAACAACAACGAACCAAACCTTGAGAGAGAAGAAGGCGAGAAAGCTCGGAAGAGATAGTGGTTTCCAGAAGTGCAGATGAGGTCCAAGAGATGGACTCACAGGAGGAGAAAAGGTTAAGACCCATGAACACTTAGAAGACCTTATAATTCAGAGAGATCAGAAGCTCAGGAGGAAGAGCGACAGTGGTTGTTGGATCATTGATCCATAGGATCAACGACCGTCATATTGAACTAATGGAAGGATAGGATAAGAAAAGATGGAGAGTCATTGGATTTAATCCAAGCAAAGCTACATCGCAAATGGATCGAGTTGTTGATCTAAGATTTTGATCAAAGGACAACATTCATTTCAGGTCTAAATATGTGAGGAGGTTACGCTCCAAGGAAATCACTTTGAGAGTTTCCGTTTGAGATCTGAAATCCCCAAAGTCCAGAGAGCTAGAGAGCCGAAGTAAACATTAGCCATTAGATCATTTTAAAGTAGAAGGACATGATAAGCTAGAAAAGAAACATCGCAGAAAGATCGAACTGTCAATATAAGAACATGATCGAAGAACAACATTTAGTTCGGATCTAAAAGTTGCGAGGAGGTTACTGTTCGAGGATTCTCACTTCAGAAGAATTGACGACTTGAAAATTCGAAATACCTGAAGTCCTAAAGGCCGCAGTCCCGAAGTGAATGAGGATCCATGTCAGCAAGGACATGTGGCACAATCAAATAATGACAAGTTTCAAGTTGATTCGGCATTTCAGGTACGTGAAAATCACAAATCCAAGTGACACGTGGCAGCTACTAGGTTCATGAAACGTCATCAAGTGACATAAGTAAGTGATGTCACTTCGAGAGTTTTACTTCAGGAGCTTTACCACAAACACTTGCCCAAAGTTTCGAAGTCCCGAAGTGGTTTGGGGCCATCCATCGTCGAGGAGGACAAGTGGCACGAGATCCACAACTTCAGAATTTTGTGGATGGGGAGAATTTGAAAAATCACCGAAGACAAATATTGACCGTTGATCGTCAAGGGGAGTACGTGACAGCTGATCTGAGATTTTAGAGAAATATCACTTCAAGGATTTCCAGTTGAGACTTGAGAATTCTGAAGTCCGGAGACACGAAAGGATCGTGACCGTTGATTCGAAAGGGAGACACGTCAGTGGATTGTCAGCTCCGAGAAAAAGAAAAGGAAGGTTGAAAGGTTGGAAAGTTGATATTTCTGAACCCCGAATACCCAAAGTGATTGTGACCGTTGATTCGAGTATACCATTCGTCATTAGATCATGGAATCCGGGTGAAATGATCTGGGAGAAAGGAAAGTTTGAGAATTGAAAGTCTCGAAGGCCGAAATCACAGAGGAGATCTTGATCATAGATTTAGGGAGACAGGTGTCAATAGATATTCCACTCCATAATATTGTCATATGGGAAAAGAGAGAATTGAGATTTGAAACTCCCGAAGACCGAAAGGCCAGAATCAATCACAGTCGTTGATTTAGGAAGGACAGATCTGAACCGTCAGTTCAGGAGAACTGTGAAGGTCGTGAGATCGACGATCTTGTTTCATTGCATGGATTGAAGGTGTGAGAACGTTAATGAGATAAGGGCAGGCCGCAATCGAAACCATGGTTTTGTAGAAAGGGCACGTGGAGGCTCGAAGTAAATTATGGGCATAAAAACAGTTTGTTCTAAACTACCTTTGGACACGCCCGCAATCGCGTGGTCACATGAGCTCATCACCCAAAGTCATATCGAGGGAGGATCTAACACATCTCTAAGATTCACTTTGGAGTTCGGGAGATCGAGAGCTGGGAGAGTCGGGGTGAATCACGACAGATGACCTGAAACATGAAGTCCCGAAGTGCTTGGCCCCAAGTCACAACCAGCGGTCACGTGGAGAGAGAATATAAGAAGGAGCTAGCATTGCTAAGCTCCACTTCAGAGATCAGGAGTTGGGAGAATAGAGATGTCTCATGCTAAGATTTTCGAAGTCGCGAGGCATGAAGCGCCTTTTTGATAGGCGTATGGTCACCGTTGTTGGTCACATGAAGGAAGTGGCTTAGAATCCAAAGAAGCCAAAATGATTGACTGTAACTGCCAGAGAAGATGGAGAGTTGCGACTGCCAAAGAAGCTACAAAATATCAGGGTAACAACCACTGATGATGATCAGATTCATTATAATCATCAGAGAAGATGAAGAGTTGCTATAATGATTTGGCAGAGGACTGGGTGTGAGAAAGTCATGTAGAACAAAGAAGACATGGTGTTTTTTTGTGATTCATGCATGTGAGTAGAAGGCGACGGTGTACATGACCTGAAGTGGAGATTAGAGGCAGAGGTTAGAGAATGCATAGAAATAATAGAGTATAAATGCAAAAGAAAAACTGAATAGAGTGAGGTGTGTCGTGCGTTGGAGGAAAGAGACCAGAGACTAGAAGCAAAAACATGGAGAAGTGGAACAAAGGATAGAAGTTGAAGAAGTTAGAGGAGACTTGGAGTTGTAATAGATCATATCAGAGACAGAGCAAGTAACTAAAAGTTTTGCAAGATTCAATCAGGGTGGTAGGGTGGTGCTAGGGAGGATTGTAGTCCTCTAAATTCTAGTTGATGCTAGAAGATATTCTGGGAGTTGGTGCTAGAGAAATCTGAGATTTGGTGCTATTTGCAAGTTGTAGCTTTCTATTAGAGGTTGTAGCCTCATATTTGAGTTAGAGCTCAAAGAATGTGATGTGCATGAAAGTTGGAGCTTTATTGACATCCTAAGAAGAAGAGGTTTTCACCCTTTATGGGTTTCCTCAGAAAAATTGGTGTCTCTGTGTATTTTGTGTGATTGATCATTATATATCTATGCATGTTAAGTTATCAGCAACATATTAAATAATAATATAAAAAGAATAAAAAAAATGGAAAAGTTTCAAGATTATATATATAACTGATTCACCCCCCCCCCCTCTCAGTTATATTTCCAACAATTGGTATCAAATCCGATGCCTTTGATCAAAGGTAGATCCATAAGCTTGAACATGTCTAGTAATCATGGAAGTTCAACTAACATACCCCCTCTGTTTGATGGAACAAACTTTCCCTTTTGGAAAATAAGGATGAGAACACATTTAATGTATTTGGGTGCTGATGTTTGGGATGTCGGTGAAATAGGATATGTGAAGCCTATAGTCTTGGCCTCAAAAGATGATAAGTTGGAGTTTAGATTTAATGAAAAAGTAATGAATGCCATCCTCAGTGGACTTGTTGAAGCTGAGTTTGTCAAAGTCATGCACTATGATTCAATAAAAGTTATGTGGGACAAGCTGATAAGTAGTTATGAAGGTAATGAAAAGGTGAAAGACACAAAACTTCAGACTCACAAACTAAAATTTGAGCAGTTAAAGATGGATGAATATGAAACTATTAGTAAGTAATTCTTATGTATAGAATAACTTGTCAACACTATGAAAGGCCTAGGTGAAACGATAGCTAAATATTTTCTAGTCTAGAAAATATTAAGATCTCTTCTTGATAGATTTAACTCAAAGGTCTTTGCTATAGAGGAAATAGTTGATCTCAAAACGTTGAAATTATCTCAACTTATTGGAACCCTAACAAATTATGAAATGAGAATCACCAAAGGTAAATCCACTTCAAGAGAGGCATACTTTAAAGTAGAGAAAAACAAAGAATCCAATATAGATGAGATTGAAGCAAATTTTGTGAGAAGATTGAAGAAAGGATCAGGAAAATACAAAGGTAAATTGCCCTTTCAAATGTTTCAACTGTGGTAAGATAGGTCATTTTGCATCTATTTTTCCTCACAAAAGAAAGGATCACACATATGATGATGAAGAGAATCACAAACACAAGAAGGTCTATAAAGAGAATAATTTTAAGAAGAAAAGCCTTTGTGTAAACAATGATGATGATCCCTCAGATGATGAAAGAAGTGACTCTTCTATTAAAGATAAAATAAATGATATCATGCTAATATATTTAGAATATATAAACACTGAATATATAGGAAGTGAGTTCGTTGATTGTGAAGCAGTAGTATATCTTGAAGGAGAACTTGTCAGTGCCATGGAAGATATTGATAGACTCAGAGAAAAAAAGAGGAAAGAAAAACAGTTGTTGCTCAGGTATGAGAAGACATGCAAGGAACCATCTGAAGAAATTAATATGTTGAAGGTTAAGTTAGAAGAATCTAAGAATCCTCAAACAACAATTGAAGGAAGCTGAAACAAAAGGTGAAAAATCAGAAGCTGAAGTAGTGACTGTCAGAAAAGATCTAGAGAAATTCCAGGCCTTATATCATCAAAATCTGACAGGTATTAAAGCCTCAGAAGGATTAGCCTCCATTCTGAATGAAAAAAGGAATTCAAATTTGAAACCTGGTTTGGGTTATGAAGAGGGATTAAGTAGTGGTCAGCCAAGCAACAAAGAATCCATCAAGTTTGTCAAATCTACAACCATTGACAATAACAAACCTGTAGAAACAAAGGAAGAGAATCAGCCACCAAGAACGAGTGAAGGAAAGGCTACCATAACTGAATTTGTAGAACAAATACATAATGCACCCTCTTCTCAAGGAAATCATCAGCATGGAAGAAATCGACCTGCTCAAAGAAGACAGTCATTTTCCAGGTACAAATATTTTTTCTATGGATACTATTTTTACTGCTCTAACTTTGGCCACAAAGTTGTAAATTGTTCATTAAGATTTAGACATGAGCAATCAAGATAGCCAAGGAATAAATACCTGCACAACAAAGAATGAGACAACCAAGTAACGAACAACCAAAGACTGCAAATCATATGTTGGCTGGGAAAAAGACACAGATTAATCATAACAATCGTTATGATCCTTTATTCAATGAACCAAAATGTTACATCTTCCATAATTATGGACATAAAGCTGCAGATTGTCGCTTAAAGGACTATAAGAAAGATTCAAATCACAAAGCTGAAAACATCAAGGTTTGGAAGAAGAATGAAGATAACAAGTTTGGATTGGTGTTGTCAGCTCAAAGACAAAAATACCCCTGGTATATTGACAGTGGATGCTCTAGTCATATGACATGTGAAAAAAGTAAGTTCCTATGACTCAAGGAAAATAAATCAGGGAGTGTGACCTTTGGAAATGATGCTCCAAGAAAGATCAGAGGTAAAGGTCTAGTAATCTTAAGTAATGGAAGAATCAAAGCTCAATATGTATTATTTGTTGATGGTTTAAAGAATAATCTTCTTAGTGTCAGTCGGATATGTGACAGAGGATGTGAAGTCACCTTCACTGCCAAGAATTGTAAAATAAAGACAATAAACACAAGAGAGATGCTTGCAAAAGGGGTTAGAACCGAAAACAATATATATGTTCTGAAGGAAGATAAGGATAAATGTCATTTAAGCAAATTTGATGAAATTTGGTTATGGCACAAAAGGCTTGGACACCTGAATTTTGATCATATTGTCAAACTGAATAATGAAGGTGCTGTGAAAGACCTTCCAAAAATATCTAAGCCTAATAACTTTGTATGTGAATCATGTCAAATGGGGAAGTTGACTCATGCTCAATTTAAATCAAAGAGTTTCACATCTTCAGAGAAACCACTTCAAATTTTTCCTATGGATCTGTGTGGACCATCGTGAAAGGAAGGTACTAGAGGAGAACATTACTTTATGCTAGTCATTGATGACTTCTCCATACTGACGTGGGTTTCCTTTCTGAGAGAAAAATCTGATGCGTTTGAGAAGTTCAAAATGTTTAAGGCATTAGCTGAGAATCAGACAGGAAGGAAGCTAAAGGTAGTTCGCTCAGACAGGGGAGGAGAGTTTTTGTCAGGAGACTCCAAAGAATTCCATGACAGACATGGAATTAAAAGAGAATATACTACTCCAGGTACTCCTCAACAAAATGGAGTTGTAGAACGCCAAAATAGATCAGTTCAATAGATGGCAAGGGATATGATGAGTGAAAAGGATATTTCACAAACCTTCTGGGTGGAGGTTGTTCACATGGCTGTTCATATTCTAAACAAAGTGCATCTAAGGCCGAGCAGTGATAAAACTCCATATGAGTTGTGGTTTGGTTGACCTGCATCAATCAATCATTTCAAAGTGTTTGGAAGTAAATGCGACATCAAGAATAATTATGATCATCTGGGAAAATTTGATAGTAGAGATGATGAAGGTATATTCGTAGGATATGCAACGAATAGTAAAGGATATCGATGCTTTAACAAAAGACTGCATAAATTAGTAGATTGTATTGATGTTCGAATTGATGAAGAAGATCCTATAAAATATCAACAAAGAATAAGCACTAAGCCAGATGAAAAAGATGATTAGAATGATGAAAATAAGAAACAACAAATCTCAGAGTCACAATAATATGATGAATCATGTGGAGAATAGAAACCCAGACAAGAAGAGTTAGGACAGTAATCAACATCAAATCCTTCCTCCAGAACTACTCAAAAGAATCATCCTGAGAGTCAAATAATTGGTGATAAAGACAAAGGTGTACAAACTAGGAGAAGGATAATAAAAGGCACCGAGAAATCACATATAGCCTTCATATCCATGGTGGAACCCAAGAACTTTAATGAATCCAGTAAAGACATAAATTGGTTAAAATCAATGAATGAGGAACTAGACCAGATTGAAAAGAATGACACTTGGGAACTCATTCCTAGGCCAGCAAATAAAAATGTAATAGGATCCAAATGGGTATACAAAAATAAGATGAATGAGCAAGGAAATATTGTAAGAAATAAGGCTAGATTGGTTTCCAAAGGATATGCTCAAATAGAAGGACTAGATTTTGATGAAACATTTGCGCCCGTAGCAAGATTAGAAGCTATTAGAATGTTTCTTGCATATGCTTGTCATAAACAGTTTAAACTATATCAAATGGATGTCAAGTCATCTTTTCTAAATGGAGATCTAAAAGAAGAAGTCTATATGGAACAACCAGAGGGTTTCCAACTGTCAAATAACCCTGACTTTGTCTGCAAGCTGAAGAAAGCCTTATATGGGTTGAAATAAGCTCCTTGTGCCTGGTATTACAGACTGGATAAGTATATTCAAGGCAAAGGGTTCAAGAGAGGAACAATTGACAACAATCTATATATCAAAACAGAGGGTAATGATTTTCTCATTATGTTGGTCTATGTGGATGACATCATCTTCGGAAGAAATAATGCTTCATTGGTACAATGGTTTGCTTCTACCATGCAGTCTGAATTTGAAATGTCTATGATAGGGGAACTGTCATTTTTTCTTGGTCTGCAAATTACTTAGAGGTCTGAAGGAATATTTCTTTCTCAAGAGAAATATCTAAGAGAAATGTTGAAAAGGTTTCAAATGGAAGATTCTACACCTATGAGCACACCTATGGTCACTGGATGCAAGTTAAGAAAGGATGATGACTCACCTGATGTTGATCAGAGTTCATATAGGTCTATGATAGGCAACCTATTGTACATCACAACATCCTGTCCAGACATAGTGCATGTTGTTGGAATGGTAGGAAGGTATCAGGCTACACCTAAACAGAGTCATTTGTTAGCTGTCAAAAGAATATTCAGATACTTGAAAGGCACAATGAACTATGGCCTATGGTATCCTAGGAATCAAAATTTTCAACAATCATTCTATTCAGATGCTAATTGGGCTAGCTGCGTGGATGAAAGGAAAAGCACAAGTGGAGGTGAATTCTTCTTAGGAGATTCCCTTGTATCATGGTTGAGAAAGAAGCAAGGTTCCATTTCCTTATCAACTACAGAAGCTAAATACATTGTAGATTCCACTTGTTGTACCCAAGTATTGTGGATGATTCAGATCCTTGCAGACTTGGAGGTAAAATATACTACACCTATCCCAATTCATTGTGATAATACTAGTGCAATTAGTGTGTCAAAGAATCTTGTATTTCACTCCAAGACCAAGCATATACCCATCAAGTATCAATTCTTGAGGGAATAAGTGATCAACACTACTGTTTATTTTCATTATATTCCATCCAAATATTAGATTGTTGATATCTTCACTAAATTGTTTGCAAAATCTCAGTTTGAGTATCTACGCCAGAAGTTGGGCGTCACCCTGTTATCAAGTTAAAATAGTCTATTTGATCAGTGGGAGAGTGCTCCTAGTATATCTGATCAGGGGGAGCACAACGTCACTCTCTGTTTTCTTTGACATTGATGTCAAAGGGGGAGAAAAAATGTGTTGTATGTATACTACAGTTGAAAAAGTGCAGCCTTTCAGGGTTTCCATCAATGCCAAAGGGGGATATAGTTGGCATGTTTACAGGAAGAGTGTGCTTGTCATTGATGTCAAGAACAATAGTGAAAAAAACCTAAAGAGAGAGGAAGACGAGAAATATCATAAGAGATAACAGTTTCCAGAAGTGCAAACAAGGTTTAAGAGACAGACTCGCAGGAGGAGAAAAGGTCGAGACCCATGAACACTTAGAAAACCTTCTAAGTCAGAGAGATCAGAAGCTCAAGAGGAAGAGTGACAATGTTCATTGGATCACTGATCTAGAGGATCAACAACCGTCAGATTGAACTAATGGAAGGATAGGATAAGAAAAGATGGAGAGTCGTTGGACTTAATCCACGGAAAATATGCATCGCAGACAGATCGAGACATTGATCTAAGATTTTGATCAACGAACAACATTTGTTTCGGGTCTAAAGATGTGATGAGGTTACGCTCCGGAGAAATCACTTCGAGAGTTTCAAATTGAGATCTCAAATCCCTGAATTCCGGAGAGACGGAGATCCGGAGTAAACGTCAGCCATCATATCATTTTAAAGTGGAAGGACATGATAAGATAGAAAAGAAACATCGTAGAAAGATCGAGTCATCAATATAAGAACATGATCGATGAACAACATTTAGTTCGGATCTAAAATTTGCGAGGAGGTTACTGTTCGGGGATTCTCACTTCGGAAGAATTGGAAACTTGAAAAGTTGAAATACCTGAAGTCCCGAAGTGAATGAGGATCCACGTCAGCAAGGGTGCATGGCGTAATCAGACAATGAAACGTGTCAAGTTGATTTGACATTTCAGGTACGTGCAAATTAAAAAACTGAGTGACATGTGGAAGCTACTAGGTTCATGACACATCATCAAGTGACATAAGTAAGTGACATCACTCTGGGAGTTTTACTTCGGGAGATTTACCACCAACACTTTCCCAAATTTCCGAAGTCCTGAAGTGGTTTGGGGTCGTCCATGTCAAGGAGGACAAGTGGGACGAGATCGACAACATTGGAAGTTTTTGGATGGGAAGAACGTGAAAAATCACCGAAGACAAATCTCGACCATTGATCATCAAGGGGAGTACATGTCAGCTAATATCACATTTCAGAGAAATCTCACTTCAAGGATTTCCAGTTGAGACTTGAGAATTCCAAAATCTGAAGACACGAAAGGATCGTGACCGTTGATCCGAAAGGGAAACACATCAGTGGATTGTCAGCTCCAGGAAAAAGAAAAGGAAGGTTGAAAGGTTGAAAAGTTGATATTTTTGAACCCCGAATACCTAAAGGGATTGTGACTGCTGATTCGAAAAGACCACGTGTCGTTATATCGTGGACTCTGGGTGAAATTCTCCAGGAGCAAGCAAAGTTTGAGAATTGAAAGTCTCGAAGGCTAGACTCGCGGAGGGAATCTTGATCATAGATTCAAGGAGACAAGTGTCAATAGATATTCCACTCCGAAATATTTTCATATGGGAAAAGTGAGATTTGAAAATTGAAACTCCCGAAGACTGGAAGGTCGAGATCAATCAAAGTCGTTGATTTAGGAAGGACAGATCTGAACCATCAGTTTAGGAGCACCATCAATATCATGAGATCGACGGTCACGTTGCATTGCGGGGATTGATGGTGCATGAACATTAATGAGATAAGGGAAGGCCGCAATCGAAACCATGGTTTTGGAGAAAGGACACGTGGAGGCTTGAGGTAAATTGCAGGGAGAAAAGTAGTTTGTTCTAAACCACCTTTGGATGCGCCCGCAATCGTGTGGTCACATGAGTTCATCGCCCAAGGTCATATCGAGGGAGGATCTAGCACATCGCTAAGCTCCACTTCGGAGTTCGGGAGATCAGGAGTTGGGAGATTCAGGGTGACTCACGACATATGACCCAAAACGTGAAGTCCCGAAGTGCTTGGCCCCAAGTCACAACCAACAGTCATGTGGAGATAGAATAGAGGAAGGAGCTAGCGTTGCTAAGCTCCACTTTGGAGATCGAGAGTTGGGAGAATCGAGATGTCTCATGCTAAGATTGCCGAAGTCATGAGGCACGAAGTGCCTTTTTGATAGGCGTATGGTCACTGTCGTTGGTCACATTAAGGAAGGGGTTTAGAAGCCAAAGAAGCCAAAATGATTGACTGTAACTGCCAGAGAAGACAGAGAGTTGTGACTGTCATAGAAGCCACAAAATCCCAGGGTAACAATCACTGATGATGAACATATTCAGTATAATAGTTAGAGAAGACGAATATTTTCTATGATGATCTGGCAGTTGATTGGGCGTGAGAAAGCATGCAAAACAAAGAAGATGGGGTGTTTTTTCGTGAGTCATGCATGTTAGTAGAAGAAGACGGTGTACATGACCTGAAGTGGAGATTAGAGGCAGAGGCTAGAGAATGCAGAGAAATCACATAGTATAAATGGAGAATAAAAATTGAACAGAGAGAGGTGTGTCATGAGCTGGAGGAAAGAGAGAAGAGCATAGAAGCAGAAAGATGCAGAAGCAGAACAGAGGATAGAGGCTAAAGAAGGCAGAGGAGACTTGGAGTTGTAACAGATCATATCAGAGACAGAGAAAGTAAGTAATTTTTTTTTAATATTCAATCAGGGTGGTAGGGTGGTGCTAGGGAGGATTGTAGTCCTCTAAATTATAGTTGATGCTAGAAGATATTCTGGGAGTTGGTGCTTCCATATAGTTGGTGCTAGATAAATCTGAGAGTTGGTGCTCTTTGCAAGTTGTATCTTGATATCAGAGGTTGTAGCCTCATATTTGAGTTGGAGCTCAAAGACTGTGATGTACATGAAAGTTGGAGCTTGATTGACATCCTAAGAAGAAGAGGTTTTCACCCTTTATGGGTTTCCTTAGGAAAATTGGTGTCTCTGTGTATTCTTTGTGATTGATCATTGTATATCTATGCATGTTAATTTATCAACAACACATTAAATAATAATCTATAAAGAATAAAAAAAAGGAAAAAGTTTCAAGCTTATATATATAACTGATTCACCCCCCCCCCACCTCAGTTATATTTCCAATAATTGGTATCAGAGTTGGTGCCTTTGATCAAAGGTAGATCCATAATCTTGAACATGACTAGTTATGATGGAAGTTCAACTAATAGACCCCCTCTGTTTGATGGAATAAACTTTTCCTTCTCAAAAATAAGGATGAGAACACATTTAATGTCTTTGGGTGNAAAAAGAAAAAAAAAAAGGGAAAAGTTTCAAGCTTATATATATAACTGATTCACCCCCCTCTTAGTTATATTTCCAACATTCTTTGGTATCTCCTTTCAAGGATTGAGAGAAATCCCTCATACAAACATCGTCATGGTCAATCTCAAACAAATCTAAAAAATGGTTGAAATCTTGGATGTGTTTTTCAAATGTGATGGCACCAAGTTCTCCATCAAACATAGGTAGGTATTCATAGTGATTTGGAGGAAAATCATGAAGGATGTGAGGTAATTTTAAGGGTCTGTATCTATGTTGGGTCTTGGAGGGAGTTGGATCAAGTACAATAGGTGAAATATCAACCTTGTCTTTTTGAGGCTCATCAACTTGGTCACGGTTTGCACATGGCTCAGATGAGAGATTTTGATCAAAATTAGTGATAAACTAAGGATATATCCATATAACTTTAAGAGGAGGATATACAATTTCAAGATTATAATGATCATCATTTGCATGAAGAAGGTGAAGAAAAATTTGTTTAGCATGTTCAGGAAAGGACAAAAGGTAATTAATAACAAGAAATATTATGTCTTGGAAAAAGCACAACTTCAGGTACTTGTCAAGGAGTCTCATATTCCAGTGGAATATCTGAATCTCATTTGAATATTGAGTGGAGTCACCAATAAAATCTTTAGGCTACCGAGTCTTTCGGCAGTGGACTCATCGTAAAAATTTTGAACTCTAGATTCTTGAAAATGGAGTCGCCAAGTGAATAATATACAACCTTTCTGTGTCTGAATACTCTTCACCATTAGTACTCAGTTCTGAACTTTGTCATTTCTCCCAGGGAATATTTCTCCTTTGCTCCCCGACAACGACGCTAGAATGTTAGCACTCTGTAAATTTGTTCAGCTGACAAAAAAAACAACAAAGGTAATTGTTTCAACCAACTTTAGGTTGGATTCTAACCCTTCCAACCATAGAGGGCTCTCTCAGACATATTTCTATTTAAGAAACTCAAAGGATTTGGAAATGCGTGCACATAGGTCATATTCTTCCATGGTGTAAAATTTAAAGGTGGTAGGACAAAACAGAAGAGCATGGCCATTGGGCAATGGGGTCCATTCCTCAAAACGTATAAAGATTTATAAGATATGTATTTCCAGAGGGAACATAGGAAAAATAGGTATGATGTTCAACCAAATAAGTAATAAGAGATGGTAGAGGAAAGGAGAGAAAAAGATACTGTCAGAAAGAGGGATGAATATCTTGGTATAGCATTAGAAGAAAAAACATGAAGACCAGATACTACAAGTAGAGCAACAATCACGAGTGAATTCTGAACCAACAACCAATAGACACATAAAAAGTATAATCGATGTGAGAAGGAGAACCAACAAGATGAAATCCTTCTATTACTTAAGGACTATTAATAGCAACAAAAACACATTCATGAACTATGAAATACAGGAAAACACACTGAACTTCAACATCATGATGAATCTCTACTATCTAAGAACACCTTATCTTCTTATATTAAAATTCATAAGAAATTACAAAATTCTCCTGCTACGAGGGCAGACCCCTCTCCAGTAAGTCCAACCATTCATTTATCTTTTTTATAGTATATATATACAAGTTACATATGAGACCCAAAATGATTCATCTTCTCTAAGATTCCAAAAATAGACATCGGTGACAGAGGGTGTAACATGCCAAAGCCGAAATCTTACTTTCTAGGGAGCGTTACAAACAAAAAACTGACATATTCGATATTTTTTACCTTGAATGCCACTTGTATTCATCATCACAAAATTCCCTGAAATATACTTAATTTATCTTGAAATCTATTTCAGGTTTTCAATTTCTTCCTTTAAAGTGTCAAGCCAATCAGGCTGGTTTTCTCCAACACCTTCAACCACTTTAGCTTTAATCTCTTTTTTCTGTCGCTTGCTCCTTTTACCCTTGATGGATTGCATGTGATATCTGTCTACGTATCCATTGATGATCAAATCCTTCATGATAGGATTTAAATTGATTTCTTCACCTGACACTGGTTCATCAGCAAACTTTGTGTGAAATTTTGTTGCCAGTATTCGTGCAACAAGCTTTTCTTTCTTCTTCATTGATAATTTTATCAGATTATTTGAATATCCTGATTCGTTGAAGGCCGATTAATCTATGTTCTCCATTTCCTTTGTTTTTCCTAGAATAACAAGCTTATATCCCTTAGTTGTACAGGAATTAGATGGACGATTCGATTTGTGGTTACCCTGTTAAGGAATAAAACATTAATCGCCAAAAACAGAGTAATGTCACCCATGTTTTGAATGATAATCATCATTGAGTGCTAATAATGGGCTACTGAAAAAATTCCTTGAATGGATAATGGCTTATCACATTCAACCTATGATTTCAAATGATGAGCTCTCGAATCAGTTATTTGGCGGCGCTCACTTGGCATCACACGGACGAATAATACCCAAACAGTAATGTTGAAGTGATTTGAATGGTCATCAAGTTAGCCTTTCCACATGAGACCTTTTGATTTAACACATTTGAATGACATTTGACACTTTCTTTCAGGGGGTGATCGAGTGGTTTCAATCTCACCCGCATTTCCCCCCGATATGCATCCGGGGGTGCCACGTGACCTCAAAATGAAACCATGGTATTCTCATCGGCCTGCTTCCAAAAGATTATCCCTCGCGCTAGTTATTGGCCCAATATGCTCCATGACCATTGATATGTAACGTCCACGATCCATGACCCACCGAGTCCCTTCAACTTCATACTTCCACTAGATTTACCCCCGTCCACTAGATATGGCATCGTCCTCCAATTTGTCGCACCGCTACACCGATTTAGCCGCTTGCTAAGTACCGAGACTTGGATTCCACATAAAAATTTTATAGTGATAACAACTACTATCCTTGCTTCCTTCACTAATTGTAAGTGACAATTTATCAGATCTTGTCTTGGACCTTGGATATGCACACGAGGTTGTGGGTTCAACACAAAGTATGGCATGAATGGGGCTACTAGTATGTGATGGATCTCCTTTTGCTAAACTGAGCCAACAATACTTTTCCTTCTCTTTCCCTTTTCTGTGTGGTATGATCTGGAGCACTACATTGGTGTCTCTTTCCTCAAACTCATTGTGTTTCCATTCTCTATTAGCCAAAATCCTCTTACCATTGTACCAGAATATCTTTCCACTGCGCAACACTCTAATATCTTATTCCATCACACCTTCTTCTTTTCCCGGCATCCTCAGTCCATCTATTCCTTATTCATTCTTTCCTATATCCCTCTTCTCCATACTCTCAATCCATCCCCTGGTCATCCCCCAGTCCCCCTATGTGTGCAAAGGCACTTAATTGCTAGGGAAATCTGATTCTAACTTCATAACCCCCTTATCACATAGCAACATATTGACCCAAGTAGACATTGATTTCAAATATCTTCCACCCATAAATTTCAACAATTCCCTCTCAGCAGTACTATATGACTGGGTACACTTTATAGAAAACTCAATAATATAACCCCCCAATACACTATCCATCCAAAAATCGATTGCACATGATATTCAATTACTTATGATATTGACTTGGTGAATCAACTCAGGGGTCCAATTCCTTGGAACAACAATGTGAAATGTTCTATTCTTTTCAGCGAACCTTTGTAACCACTCATCCAAAAATATCAGGAAATCAACAAAGAAAATATCATGTAAATTTGTAAATATTTACCTCTGTAACCACTGCTCTGAGCTTATCTATGGGTTCTTATTCTAATCTCTGGAAAACTCGCACTCCTTTGTTTCTAACCATCGTCCAATCTCTTCCTTATTCGACCTCCACATTCCCCTCAATCATAGATCCTGGTCCCGACAATGGAACCATTTGTTGGTGCGTAGTGGGCAGACCCAGGTTTCAACATTAATTTACCAACAAAACCCTTAGATACCGGTCCTTTCGACATCACCCACAAGTAGATGAAGTCTCACCTAAGGCATATATGGGGACTGCAGGAACCCGATTTCCTCGGTGCTAAAGGGATGCGAGGTAATCTTTTATAACCATTCTATTATCATTCATTCATAATAACATGTGACATATTCATAATAACTAAACATACATTATGTGTTCACAATAAACAGACTATAAATCACACCATAACAGAAAGACACCATGATTAACGTGGTTCACCCAAAATGGGATACGTCCACAAGAATCAAATTCTTATTATATTATTCAGAATCATACATTACAAAATAGGCACATTGTACACATACATTATGTCTCATAAATACACAACACATACAAAATGTCCTGGTCGTTCTCCTATGCGCCTATCTACTATCTATCTTGCTCAACTCGACTCTTCTTCATTACAAAACATACTCAAAACGATCTCTCAAAATCTACATAGTAATAGTTCTTCTTACTAAAAGCTACATCATCATAACTCTAGATGCCCAAAAGAGCTACTCTCTATCACAAAACTCTTACATGTTTATACAATTACAATAGGGCTTATCCCATATCGATGGACCCAAAATGCATAACGACTTCAATGGTCTTCTTTCTTTTGCGCATTGATTCCTGAATATGCACCAACTGTCTTTCCTTCTTTTGCGTGTGCTAATCCCTGGCTGACTTTTCACGTGGTTTTCTCCTGCACAGTTCCTAGAACTGGCCCCAAAATACTTGTCCCAACAAAAACCAAAGGGTGATTTTAGCTAGTCATTAGTATCCACTAGATACCCACTATCCCATCAGGTCGTTGTTGAGGCTTACTAAAGAGGGGTCATGTAGTATTCAGAAGCCACCTAGCCTTGAACCCCAAACATGAAGCATGGATACTAGAACCCAATTTCAATTTATCCTCATACGAGGCTTCAATGTAAACTTGTCGGACACAAATCCATCCTCCATAAGTGTGATGAAAAAAAAATATATATTAGGTTGGCTTAGGAAAAAACACCCACAATCCTAATGAAAAAGGACAAAAGTAAGTGGGTTGGAGAAAAAACTCAAAAGCATGTTGAAAAAATAAAAAAATATGTGGGCTAGCTTAGGAAACAACACCTATAGTCATATTTTCACTCAACAAACTATCCAAAAACTGAAATTAAAATAAAAAGGCCTAATCAAATAAAACTAAGAAGAGAAGATGTCAAGAATAGAAAGAGCTTGGTCATGGTCATCTGGGGGAGGGCCCCATACATAAATCAGGAGATCAATTCTAACTCATTGCACAAGTTCCCACCCATTAGTATAAGATGAGTCTTATTGATTCTTAAATTCAAAACATAAAACATTTGGCGATAGGTTTGTAAAAATATTTGAATTTATAAGGATTTTATATAGTTTCTAGAAAATTTTGGTGATTTTGAGAGGAAAATACTTTTATTCTATAGAATTTGGTTGAATAATTTTGGAAAAAAAATGGAAATTTCATGTTTTTGGAAAAAAACATGAAAAATTATCCCATGGCTGAAATTTAGCCCCTAAATTTTCATTGTCCCTGAACCTCCTATTCCCAAATCCTCATGGCCAGATGCCAAGGGTTTGATAATGGATATTACACTCATTAAATCACCTATGAGCATACCTACAATGAAACCGTAGTTGGGTATCCCTATTCATCCATTTTCATGTCTCAACCTAGTATTTCATGTTAAGTTTTGTCATGCGGAAAAACTACCCTTTCATCCCAATCCATCATCCTTTGCATCCTACACATGTTCTATATCTTTGCATTACTTCATCGAAAAATCATACAGTTTCAAGACTTAGATATTTTTACGATTTTTCCCATGTAGAGAAGCCTTGTATTAGGTTTATACTTCGCACTCCATATCAAGTCTTTTTCTCCACATTCTGCATTGGTACTTTACTTTTATCTACATGAGCTAACACTTAGTCTATTTTCAAATGTTGTTGTATGTGGAGGCAGAGAACCCTACAATTGACCTTTTCTCCACATTTAAGTTCTCCCGCATGACTCTCCTCCTCTCTACAATAGTATACAATACTTAGTCGATTCTTGAATCACGTCTCATGTAAGGAAACCAACAACTTACCACTTCTCCGCAACACTTTCCTTTTGCAGGCACATTTCTCCACAACACCTTTTCCCATATTAATTTTCCTTCACCCTTTCCACCACTCAACCTATACTAGTCAATTTTTTAGTTTCATTTCATGCAGAGAAATTGACACATGACTTATTTCACAACATCATTCTTTCCACATAAATCATTTCCTTGCATGGCTCACTCCTCCATGATACTGTTTCTCTGCCTTCCTACCACAAAAATTTTCCCATACTTAATGTATTTCTCATTAAGAAACCATTCATGATTTTCATTCTTGAGGCAATTTATGGTTTATTTATTATGTTTCAATTCACAAGAAGAAGATAGTTGTCAGAAACAGGTGAGGGTTGATTGTCACAGTTTCCATTAGATCATTTTTTTATGAAGGATACTTGCTATTAATAATTAACATGAATTCCAAAGGAATGTTTACATAATTAAAGGATGTATCATTAAGAACTATTAATGATATTTCTTCTCAACATTTAAGCTCCATAATTCATATTAATATCTTTCACATATATCAAAATATATTGAGAGGCAAGCATCACGTACAACCACAATATATTCTCATTCCATAGCTCAGGATGAAGCTACCAGAAAAGTAAAATATATTCCATTGGAGGAATCCATATTTATCTTGGTGCAAAGAGAAGTTTCCAAATCTACGTGGGCTCAAGAAAAATGCCTCAATACTTCCATTAATCCCATTCAATATCAGTTGGCTCAACTCATCAAAATGAAGTCTACCACCTGCGCTCAAACTGGTGTTATCATTTATCCTACACCTAATCTTGATGCTCCTCAACATCCTAATCCTCAACATCATTCAAAAAATGGGCCAGGTCATCTTTGAAACAAAAGAGGAAGACAAAATCCGAATCAGAACACCTCATTTGCAGGTGGGTCATTGGTTTCAAATCCAAACCAAAATTTCTATAACTTTGGTTTAGATTCGACGACCACTCTGTTTGTGCCACAAAAATCAAATTTTCCTTAGATTCATCGTCAAGTTCCCCAATGTCGACCTCCTCCTCCTAGGAACAAAGGGAATCATATGTAAGAAAAAAAAGGAATTTGTATTGGTTTCCTATTGCAGATATTTTTTCTTATTTGTTGCATCTTTTAGGCAATATGACTCTCTCTCAGTTAGATCATTGGATTAGTAATAATTCTATCCACAATATATCTTCTGCCCATTTTCCTTATCAACATATTAATTTTCTTAGTCTTGGGAATACGTACATTCCTTGACCTCCTCCAATGTCCAAATCAAATATTTTGAAAGAATATGGTTATTTTTCTAGATTATGCAGATTGAGAAGGTATTTTATACTCTCTAATGAGGATTCTTATGATACTTTTAGATTTCCTAACCCTCTCTAGGAACCACCTCTTCATGCACATGAATTAGATCATGCCCTTATTTCAGGTTTAAACACTCTGTGTGATAGACCTGATGTAGGATCTCAACTTGTTGCACTTCAAAGGCTTCACAAACTTCATATAGTAATAAAGCCAACTGATAAAAAATTAGGCCTGGTGGTGTTTGAAAAAGATAATTAAATTGTCGAAGATGATCGAAATTGTTTGATCATAATGTTTACTCTCTAGTTTCTTCGGTTCCTTGGGTTGATATGAGAGATTCTCTACATTAGCTTCAATACAGGTACACAAATCTCCTTTCTGCAAACCATTGGAAATACATACTGCAAGTTGACATTCAACAATCTTGGGCTTGTGTGCTTTACTTCATATGGAAAGTAGAGAAGAAACCCCTAGTTGGTTGTCCTATCTTCTCTTACAATGGGTACATGCTTGAACTCTTGTCAAAAGTTTTGCACCATAAGCTTATGGACACTCTCTTATCTCAGCCTAACCATATTCTAGATTATCTCTCTCTTTTTCAAGTTATTAAATATGAATGGTTTCTATCCAAATCTATTCTGGTAAATTTTGATGTGGAATCATTGTACCCCAATATCCCCATTCAAGAAGGTCTTCTGGTTCTTAGGGACATGTTGAATCATAGTATAATTCAATTCTTTACTCCTGAAGATGTGGAATTTTTGGTTAGTGTTGTTGAGCTTGTTAGAACTCTATAAATTTTGTCTGGCTGATAGACAAACGACATAGGTAACTATTTCAACCTACTTTAGAGCTGAGGCACTAGCCTACTCAACTCAGAGAGGGCTCTCTCGTGTCACTTGATATTTCTTTAGGAATCGGTGGCTAGATTTGGTTTGTTTTGGGGGGTTTTAATAAATTTGTTGGCAAAGAAGGGGAGGAACACTCAGGGCTATGGAGTCCAAATTCTGAAAGTGAACAAAAACAATGACCGGTCGGTAGAACTCTCTAGAGGACAAAGGAAAAATGAGGCAAGAATCTGAGTTGTAAATTGATTTTAAGTAGGGTGTGAGAAGAAATAGAAAACAAATAACTGCATCAGAGTATTATTGAAATGAATTCTAAATTCGTTAAGAGGAATTTCACACATTTTAAATTGCTTAAGATGAGAGCATCACAGGATGAATTCATAGATTTTAACTATCCAATTTAAACAAAAGACAGTGCAAATGAAATCAAAGGACATAGGAAATACATACAATGTAAGGAGACAAAACTCATATCACCACCATTGGAATCTTTTCATAGAGACTTCAAAGTGCTTCTTCATGTATATTCAATTCAGCTTCAAAAATTTACAATAGAGTTCAGAAACAAAAAGGTGCCCTTGCACTTCTGCCAACATTAATTCATTCAAAACTCCTAGTACTTATACAATCTGGTTACAATGACTGAAACTGAAGTGTTTCAGTGTCTAAAACCAACTACAATAATTGAAAACCAATGGTTTCTGCAAGTGAACCCTTTTATAATGATTTAAACAGAAAATGTTTCATAACTAGGGACGGATCTCTCTGACTGCTCGACTTCCTTTGTGCCATCTGTCTCGCTCTGATTTCCTATCAAATTTGTCGATTTGGTGACACTTGGAGGTCAGTTACTGGTCCCGAGAACATTGCATTTCGTCCTACTCAGCCGCATGATATCCTTCCATTATGAGTTAGAAGGAATCTCGTAATCCATAATTTCCTTTATTAGAATCTCCAGGTCAATGCAAGTAGCATAAGACATAGTTGGTATCTCGATCTTCATTGTTTTGAACTGATTCAAAATTTCAAAGTCTATGGCCAAGTGTTCCACCAAACTGGGTCCTTTCAGGCTCTCTTCCAGGTCTTCAAATCTTGAATGATCCATTATGCAATGAGTGAGGAGAGAATTGTATTCTTCTTGACTGTATAATTTCCATTTACCATACCAAAATGGTGGGAGGCCCTTGATGAACAATTGTTCAAATGTATCCCTAAACTCCTGTATACTCTATTCTATTTGCACAACTTTGGTTTGAACCGATTTGAGAAAATTGTGTTTAATGATGATCCTCCTGGCCCAAATGATCAATGTAGTTCTATCCTTTAACCCAATGGTCTGAAAATCGACAGTGGGTACGGAATTCAACAAATCAATAGTGTTCTGGGCCCATTTAGAGGGATTTTTCGCCAATGTCTCATTAACCACAGTGCAGCTGCTTCGGGTAGTGATAACCATGTTGTCTTTGTCATTTATAAAATTCAGATAAACCCTGAAATTAGTAGCTTCAACAACAATAGCATCCCAGATTACATGTTTATCCCCTTGCATCAATACTTGGCCCTTCAACCTCGTCTTCAGCTTATTCACCATCTCTTGCAACTCTTGATTTTATTTTTGGAATTGGGCCATTTTTTCATCCTTCATTTTCATCTCTTGCTGCAGCTTGCCTATGAACTCCTTAAGGTTCTTGATCTCCCCTACATTTAAACTTACTTGGTACATGTCCTAAACCAATCCCTCAATGCTTGCTCCAGTTTCTGTAGTAGAAGGGTCAATGATCACCATGTCTCATTCCGCTGCCTGTCTTTGTGACCAAATTTCCTTTTCCTTTTCCAGTTGCAGCACTTTAGCTTTGTAATTTAGTGCCTCTTGTCTGAATGTCTCCTTTTCTTGCTCTAGAGCAACTAGCTCTACTTCCTGTGGATGTTCTGTAACAAACATCCTCATCTTTTTCTTCAGGCTTTGGATCATCTTTTCTTTCTCATCTAAATAATCCTTCACCCCTTGAGGGCCTTTTGATTCCAATCTTTTGACTTGTGTCTGCTAGGCTTTGTTGGATGCTTTCTCCTGCTTCAATTGTCGATCTAATTTGAGTGCATGTATTTTTAGTCTCGAAACCCTCAGACCCAAACTCAGCTAGTCCGAATATAGCATGCCACTGACATTCCTGTGGAACTTCACTTTTTCTGGGGCACCAATATTTTCATAATGCACTTTTATTTCAGAGACCTTTTCATCATCTTCCACTGCTATATTAAATGTCTTTCTTTCCACATCCCTGATTGAAAGCAGGGAAGCCTTATGCTGGGAGATATTTTCTACCTCGGGTAACGGGTCTCTTATTTCACTATTGGCCATTCTTCCTTTCACAACATACAGATCCATCAATTCCTCTTTGGAATGATAAACTACCCCATGTGTTTCTCTAAATACATGTTTCTTGTTGCTCAAGACCCTCGATCTGCTTTCACTTTGTGGCATGCTTCCTGTACCACCCTCTTCATTTTTGGTTGCATTTTCCACCATATCCATGTTCATTTTCTCTTTGGGTTCCTCCTCTTCCAGGTCTACTACCTGAGAAGATGGTGTGATTTTCATTTTCTTGAAAACATTTTGCTGACTACTGGCACCCAGTGCCTCTGAACTGCTCCTCATGTTATAAACACTCACTTTTGGGGCTTTGATAATCAATATTGGAGAATTTTTTTGTGTCTAGATCTGTTGAGGGGAATACTCCATTTGTTGTGTTGGATCAAGTTGCAGAGTGACTTCCATGTCTTCACAGGTTTCCAGATTAGCCAAGTTATCAAATCCTTCGACATGCTCGTTCTCGTATGGACTTTGTCTGCTCATTAATATTCTCTTAGATATGATTTGATGCAGATCATATTTACTTCCCTTTAATTGTGTGAACCCATATTCACTTAGTGTGGCTTGAACCTGAGGTAAACATGACCTGTTCTTAACCACAAAGGGCCCTACTATGAAAGGGAATTTTAAGTTAGATGCTTTGTGATTCTTCAGAAAATGCTATGTCTCTGAAATGATCCTTTGTCTAATAAACTCTAATGCAAAGAATCCGGGAGTCAAAAAGACTAGTAAAAGGTAGGGTCCTTCCTAATAACCATATACACAAATTATAGTATAATGCATGAAAAGCATCTAATCTCCTACCTTGTTCTTCGGATTGGGTTGCAAAGAGCTTTTTATTTCTTCCAAAATCCTTGGCAAGTTCGTGCCGAATATGAGAACATAAACCCTGGACATGATATTGTTTATGAAAATAAGCATGGTGATCCTTTTGCATTCATTCGAGATGAATTCTGCTTCAGGGAATTTGGTCTTATTTGATTCTAGGAACATTCTCAGCAAGTCTGTGTAGTATCTGAAGTGTCTCAATGAATTGGAATTTACCAGTTGTTGGTGAATATTTTCAGCGATGAACTTGTCAAAACTTATATAAACCGACTGACTAGACTTTGATATAAAAATGGTCAATAGGAAACCCGACATGACTTCTAATACAAACTTGTCATTATCTAATCCTAAAATCTGACTAAGTAGGGAATAAGCCCACTGGACCTCAATAATAATGATGCTTACATTGATAGAAAATGACAGAATTTTAGATTGGTGTTCGGGTTTAATAATGGTCTGCAGAAAAAGGTTTTTTACCTTGGGGGGACATTCCCTATAGATGGTGATCATCCTCTCTTCCTCGAAGGGATATGACACTGTGGAGGAAAACTTTGGTATACTGAGGGTGTGTCCAATTGAGGGACTATCTATTTTGCATAAGACCTCTAACCCTAACATATTCAAAATGACCTTTTCTACTTGCGAATACTCTTCCCCACACCAACTTATGAACTCTGGGAAAGGGAAAATGAATTCTATGATGTAAGGGGTAATGGAAGCTTGGGCCACTTCGAGGAAGGGTGTTGTGTGGTATTCTACCCTACGGACTAATAAGCTAGGGCTCTAAACTTATACGCAGATCATGACCCTTAAGATTTAACTTTTAACCTCCTACCCAAAATCTCAACCCCTTTTCTCAGTCAAACACGGGAAGAATAAACCAACCTTTTTCCGACGGTTGAAGTAGATCCTTCGTTGAGTTGTTATCTCCTTGCTGCTGCTGCTCCTTCCACAAAGCTTCCTGCAATTAAGACAATACTATGCATGCATGCTACTGATCTACTAGGGGGTTAGAGATAAAACATAAATCAAATAACATAGATGAGACTCATGTATTCGGGACGGGAAAAGTATCTTTTTCATTAATCTCAATATGAACCAACTTACAATGATTTCTAAGATCGGCCACCGTTCCTCGATCCTGATCCTAGGCTCTTCCTCTTCCTTCTGTCCTCCAACTGCTGCTGCATGAATTTCTCCTAAAGCTTGAGGCAAGGCTAAAGGGTTGGGACAGAACTGGCTTGGCAATTTGGCAGAGTTTCTTTGCTATGATTTTTTCCTCTGTATAGTACCCCTACCCCTCCTTTTATAGGCTAGAAGGAGCTAGGGTTTTGGCGAACTCTCAGCCATGCATGGCTCGGAGTTCCAGTTAACTGACAAAAAGCCTCGTGTCCCGGTGGAAACTTTCCTGATTTTTTGCTTTGTTAGGTACCCGTGGGCTGTAGTGGGTTAGCCCGCGGATACCCGCGTGCAGTAGAAGGACAGCAAGTGGTTTCCCGTGCCCAGTGAGAAGTTAGGGCACGGGTTACTTGTTTTAAGTAGTTTTTTGAGGATTTGTTCAGCATGGCTTTGGCTAGGAAGAGGCATGAGTAGGCCTGATTCCAGGTAAACCTGTATGGTGCATTTTAGGGTTATAACAGATGCCCCCTAATGTGTGAGGTCAGAAGAGCATCTGATGGCCGAAATACATTACCAATTCTTTACCAATCTGTATTGATATGCTGAATAAGTGAGCCCAGGAATC